>CAKNWW010092281.1:0-12915 GCA_932074435.1 Andricus kollari | reverse complement strand
TTTTTTTTCGTATATTTCAGGTGAGAAGTCGATAGAGAAGGTTTCAAAAGAATAGGTTTCTTTTTTAAGTTATCATTTTCATGAAAAATATATAGAAAAGTCTAGCGGAAAATTCTGACAGGCATTTGGTATTTGAACTAGTCGCCTCCCACAACGGTCCCTGTACGGTGTGTACGGTCACGCCCACGTCTGTGGCTGACCAATTAAAAAAAATCTAAACCCTTGCGACACGGACCAGACTAGGTGGGTCTTATATTTTCGGGGTCGCTGAATTCAAATCCGTTGTCCGTTTGGTCCCAACAGGTCAGGGTCAAAGTCAGTTCAAGGTAAAACTTACAAAATTCATCGCTAACCAATTAAGTCAGGGTACCTATAGGTTTTCGGGGTAGGTGAATTCAAATCCGTTGTCTGTTTGGCCGCATCAGGTCAGGGTCAAGGTCAATTCAAGGTCAAACCTACAAAATTCATCGCTAACAAAATAAGCCAGGGTACCTTTAGGTTTTCGGGGTCGCTGAATTCGAATCCGTTGTCAAAGTTAGTTCAAGATCAAAATTACCAAATGCATCGCTAACCAATTGAGTCAGAGTACTAATAGGTTTTCGGGGTCGCTGAATTCAAATCCGTTGTCCTTTTGGTCCCATCAGGTCAGGTTCAAGGTAAATTCAAGGTCAAATTTACAAAATTCATCGCTAACCAAATAAGTCAGGGTACTTATAGGTTTTCGGGATCGCTGAATTCGAATCCGTTGTCCCTTCGGTCCCATCAGGTCAGAGTCAGGGTCAAACCTACAAAATTCATCGCTGACAAAATAAGTCAGGGTACCTTTAGGTTTTCGAGGTCGCTGAATTTGAATCCGTTGTCAAGGTCAGTTCAAGGTGAAAATTACCAAATTCATCACTAACCAAATGAGTCAGAGTACCTGTAGGTTTTCGGGGTCGCTGAATTCAAATCCGTTGTCCTTTTGGTCCCATAACATCAGGTTCAAGGTCAATTTAAGGTCAAACTTACAAAATTCATCGATACCAAATAAGTCAGAATACTTATAGGTTTTCCGGGTCGCTGAATTCGAATCCGTTTTCCCTTTGGTCCCACCAGGTCAGGGTCAAGACGATCCAAGGTCAAACCTACAAAATTCATCGCTAAACAATTAGGTCAGGGAACTTATAGGTTTTCGGGGTCGCTGAATTCAAATCCGTGTTCCGCTTGGTCTTATCGGGTCAGGGTCAAGGCCAATTCTAGGTCAAATCAAACGGACAATAGATTTGAATTCAGCGACCTCGAAAACCTATATGTACCTTGACCCTGACCTGGTGGGACCAAACAGACAACGGATTCGAATTCAGTGACACCGAAAACCTTTAGGTACCCTGATTTATTTAGTCAGCGATTAATTTTGTAGGTTTGACCATGAATTGACCTCGACCCTGACCTGATGGGACCAAACGGACAACGGATTTGAACTCAGCGACCCCGAAAACCTATACGTACCCTGACTTAATTGGTTAGCGATGAATTTTGTAAGTTTGTCCTTGAACTGGCCTTGACAGCGGATTCGAATTCAGCGACCCCGAAAACCAATAGGTACCCTGCCTTATTTGGTTAGCAATTAATTTTGTAGGTTCGACCTTGCATTGACCTTGACCCTGACCTGATGGGACCAAACGAACAAGGGATTCGAATTCAGCGACCCCGAAAATATAAGACCCACCTAGTCTGAGCCGTGTTTCAAGGGTTTAGATTTTGTGGTCCTGTGTTATTTATCGAGAAGACTTTAAGACAAAATTTTGGATTATTTTGGTTACGTAGCTGATTTAATCGAACGAAAGATGCCTCAATGAACGCAATTCTATCAAATTTAGGACCGTAGAATCAGTGTACTCGAAAAATTGCGTGGCTCATTGTTAAAGATTTGTAATTTCTACATTTTATAATGTATAGATTTCTGAGTGGTGCGTATTTAAAAAAAAGTACTTCATCAACAAACTTTAAAGAAATTATGCATTAAACTTTTGTTCCTTTTTTTATTTCCGTTTTAATGAATAAATGTACAATCTTAATAGGGTTGTTTCACAATTTTAGATAAAATCATTTCTTAATACATAATTTTAATCAAGTTGGTGTCACGTGGGTGTCACGTGACCCAGAGGTTCTCATAATTATCAATGTGACGATGGGGCTTTGATGGAAACTAATGAAATATATGATAACGAGGTTATGTCACCTAACAGTTTGATTTTCACTCCTCGTATTTCTGCACTTACGAAATCACAATCACCATAAATATCTCTATTTTCGGGAAATAAGATCAATTCATTGGAAAAGTGATACCTGACTTTGGAAACAACCCTATTACTTAACCTAAAATTTGGCCTCAAACGACCTTACTTGATAACCTCACTTTACTAACCCACTTTGTCATAATAATCTATAGCCGGGTAAAACGTAGATCCTAGGAATTTCTCGGGAAGGTCGATTAATTCTCGGAGGCGACTGACGCAAAACTAAATTCTAACTTCCCGCGATATCAAACAAGGAAGTTCGCATGACCATTTGAGGCCGTCGTCACTGTAGTATTCTACAGCACCTACGACTGCGCAGTAGATTTTTTTATCCTGTTGGAATTCCGCGGGACATACGTACCATGATTATTTTCCATAATATGGAAGACTGTCCTGTATATTACCGTGAAATATTCCCTGACAAGCGGACATTTCCTTGGTTAAGTGAACCTTGCCTTAACTTTTCAATGCAATATTCCGAACCTTGCATTGTTAGTTTCAGGAAATCTTCACCGAATTTTTTGTGCTATCTGGGTAAATCACTTTTATAATAAAATAAAGAAAACTGACGTCGTCCTGAGGTTAATATAACCTACAGGAAATCCCTCTGATGCTGGAGAAACTAATATTTTCGGTGAAAATATTAATTTTATGAAACGGAGAGATGCTCGGAGACACTCCGAGAGCAGATGGATTTCGAAAAGGAGAAGGTAAATAGCAGAAGCGTTCTTGAAATACTTCTGCAAACTTTTTTTTTACGCAGAACTGTGACACTCACGAAGTTTTGGCGTAGGTTATCAAGCATTCTAAAACATCCGACTTTATGAATATAAACGATAATTTCCCGATTGATTACAGTAAAACGCGTACAAGTAAGCTAAAAATTGAGAAATCCCGAGGACTGCGATGAAGAGAACAAAGATAGAACATATAACATGTGGGATAGTCGCCAGCGACCGCAAGTCGCAAACTAATTTTGTGTACTACACAGACTGAGTGGTGGAAGTTACTAGAGAACTAGGCTTTGTTATATTCGAGCGGGCATCGTAAACTCGTTGCTAGAGCAAGCAAAACGAGCAGGCGAGCACCCATTTGTAAAATCGTTTTCGATCTCTCCACTAGAGCCAGACAATAGCCACGGACTTGATGATGTACCAGAAGAAGAAGAGTATCTGCGTTCGAAGGGCTCAATACAAAATATATATTTCACGAGGTGGCATGGCGTCACACACAATACAGTTCAATACATTATATTATTCTTGCGCTGTATTTGAACTTCAGTTTTTAATTTTCATATTACATATAATCTGAAATAGTAATCCCAAGATCAATAATTTATTAATAATCTGTCTTGTTTATATTAGAAACTAGTAGCGAACACAAATATAACATACGATTTTTCATTTAAATCCATCTAACCGTTTTCAAATAAAATGGTTTTTTGATTTTTCTTATTACCCCCACAACTCCTGTGAACATTTTTTTTAGATATAATCTTTTGGGCAATTTAATCTCACATCAATGACAACTTATTGTAAAAATTACAAATAGATCGTAGCTTACCCTGCTATCAGGCAATTGACTGATCCGCAAAAAGTCGACTAGAAACCGAAACAGTGACTAATTGCGTAAAACAGTGTAATTCTTTTTTTAATTAAAAGTAGATGTCAAATGAAGAAATAATAACAGTTTGAGATGACCTCAGTCATCGGCATCATCCCAAGATAACGTCACCAATGTTATTAACCTGCCTCTCTGAGAGCCGGAGCGTTTAGGTTGCCGTTATGATGGATTAAAATTTTTTTTTCAACTCATCAGTTATCAACTTTTTTTAAGGACATTTAAAGAAGCATTTTAAATGTTTTCTGATACATATAATAACAAATTTATATATAATTTATATCATTTATAAATAATCATAACATTTTACATACAATGTTAATGTGCTGCTCAGGAATATCACTGGCAAACCAACTGTAACAAATTTACAAAAAAAGAACCTTAAACTTAAATATTGCACAAACAGCGAATATGTTAATGCCGTTCGTATATAACAATCACATTTTTCATAAAATGTAAATTTACTGCTCCGAAATATCACAGCAAACTAAAAGAAACTAATTTCCAAAAAAAAAGTACCACAAACTTTAAAGACTTGCTTAAACTCTGCAGTTAGTCGGTCAATCTTCAATTTTGCCGATCGGTCACTAGCCTATATGACATATGCCCTTTTACTCGCTAAAGGTGTTCGCACATAAAATGCCGCTGTCGTGCGCTGGAAACGGCTCACGCACGAGCCGTCCGTGCGCATACACATAGCGCTGCCCAATCACGTGCAACCAGTCGTGCTGTTCCAGTCACGGGGCAAAACCAGCGAGGAACCGGCATGTTAGCGGTACGTCAGCGGCACATAAGCCCCGTGACTGCAACAGCACGACTGGTTGCACGAGATTGGACAGCAATATGTGTATGCGCACGGACGGCTCGTGCGGCATTTCATGTGCGAACACCTTAAGAGCTCTCATGGAGCCGAGGGACTGCTCACTCAAGGCAGAGGTAGAAGTGGCGTTCGGATTTATTCAAGGTTCAGTGCACATCTTACAAGAGCGTCTCTTCTTTAATATCAGGCTCTCTCGCATTGCGACTTTTATACCTGAGAGGGTTGCGCGGGACGCATTGCAAGAGCTTGCAGTTCGAAATATTTTCATTTTATTGCTTCTGAAGAAACAAGCCCCACAGCTGGCCACAGCCCCCTTATCTTTGCCCCTTACAAATTCCAAAATAAGAACCACCAAAAAAAATTTCTCCAGCCACCTCCTCGAGACTCATTGCATCAAACAAGCTCACTCCTTACCCCTGCATTTTTGACGCATTAGCGACCGGTAAGGCAGTTTACACATTGGATATAAAACTTGCTATAAACGCAATAAAAAGAAGAAAATGGAACTATTCTTGGGTATAGAAATATTAAGCTCGTTTCTTGCATGTCTGACTTGCGATTGTATAATGTTTCTACATACATCAATTCGCCAAAAAAATACGTGTTCAAATAACTAAATTCGAAAAATCTACAATTACAATGCTTCAAAATGTATCAAGTCGCCAAAAAAATAACTTCCTAATATTCCAAATATCAGGGACCACAGCGCAAAAGGAGCTCAAAAAAGGGAAATAGGGCAATTTTCTCACGAAAAAAGGGAAAGATTAAACATTTATTTTTACATGTCGAAAAGAACAAGCAACCTATTTATAAGAAATTTTATATTTTTAACTCCGAAAAAATAAAATTAGTTAAATACACAATTTTAATATGTTTCACATCGTTCTCATAAATATTTCTTTCCAAGATTTGTCATTTCTTCCTTACTATAATAATTAATATTTTCAATGTAAATTTCAAACTACACTCTTCAGTCGAGCGAAGTAAAAATGCTAAAATTAATCGAATCGTTTGAGCTGCGAGGGATAGCAATTTGTGGGTCGACATCCAAAACAAGTGAAGAAACAAAACTTCGAAATCGGTTAATATCTTCTGTTCTCTTATTTAAATTTACAATTAAACATTTTTTAAATTCAAAAATAAATGTTGTCTTATTTAGAATTTTTTTTTAAATGTTTAAAAACATGTTTTTTGGATTGATTCGAACCTGAAATTTCTTGAGCTTAGACCAAAGAAACATGTTATTATTTTTTATTCATGGGAAGCCTTTTTTTCTTGGTGTTTATAACGTTCCAAAATCACAAACAAAAAATGAAAGCCCAAAAATCCTAAGTCTTGACAGAAGTTTTTTCCGAAAAAGCAAAATGATTAAATGTTTCTTTGGTTCAAGCTGATTACATTTCAGGTTCGACATATTCAACTTTTTTTTAAATGTGTGCATATGAATCAATAAAAAAAACATCCTTTTGCACATTTTCAAAAAATTGTTATTGAGCAAAAAATGTATGTTTGAATTTCGTAATTTTTTATTATTGTTCACTATTAAATGCTGTATTATATATTGTATTTTCAAATATCGTATATTTAAAGAGAAAAGGGGAAACAGGGGAAGTTTTTTGCGAATAGGGGAAAAAGGGGGAATTTCAATACAAAAAGGGGAAACTAAGAAAAAAAGGGGAAGACTGTGCACCTTGAAATATGCTAATATTCCAAAATTTGGGTTCTTTGCTAATTTATTTAGAAATTATAGGTTTATCAATTGGCCAACAAATAAATTCCAGAATTGCATTCTTTGCAAATTTATTTTTAAATTCTAAATGTATTAAGTGACGAAATAAATCAATTTAAAAATTACTATTTTCACCAAATTTAAAATTATAATATTCCTCCAAAAATGGATTCTTTGAAAATTATTTATAAATTCTCAATTTATCAAGTAGCCAAATCCATAAACGTCAAAATACCCACTTTTCCAAATTTGAAATCGTCATATTCCAAAAATGGATTCTTTGAAAATTTATTTATAAATTCTAAATTTATCAAGTAGCCAAATAAATAAATTTTAAATTATCCACTGTACGAAATTCCTAATATTTGAAAATCGGTTAATTTTCTAACATTTTGTTAAAGATTTTACAGGAAATTTAATATGATTTGAGAACGTTGTATATGATTTCGGGAAGTTTATTTATTATAGCGAGAAAATTCCAGTAAATTCAATATGAATGACACCATTTCTTTCATTTACTCATAATTCTTTAAAATTAGCAGATTATTATTCTCGTTAACAAAAGATAACTCGCCGCTTGTGTAATAATCCGACATCGTACTTTTAATATATTTTTTAAGATTTAAAAAGCATAAACAATATTTTTAAGGTATTTTCGGACGAACTATTCATCGAGGTAGAATTAAATTCGACTACATGATTAAATCTGGTTTAAAGTATCTATAAGATTCCTTTTACCATGTAATATGGCCATGTTTGTCACATGAATGTATTAATAAGAAAAATTCAAGATCTATAATTGAACCTTTTTTTCAAGACAGACGCATACAATAGTATTTTAATTTATATTTTATATGAAGACAAGTAACTTTATTTGTAAATAAGTCAAAATGTTATTTTTATTATAAATGAAAAATTACCATTTTTCTATATTTTTATTGCATTATTTACATTTTAATAGTAATTTTGAATACCAAAACTTACCACAGACTGTTAATTTTGTCTAAAAATTAAAAAATTGAGCATCTCTTTACATCTTGATCCTGTAATATGACAAATTTCTCTTGAAAACTTTACACTTGAGAGGTTTTCCATAGTTTTTCGAGATGAATACCGCTTAGAAAGAAAAACGGAAAAATCTAGAATTAACCGGGTATATTTAAATCAGTTCTTGATTAAATTGTCCTGTTAATTTTACGTTGGTCCGCAATTTTTTTCCTAATATAATAATTTGATTAAATGTTGAAGATATTCACTATTCGTGAATAGCGACTTAAAAACCTTTTTTGGTTGAAAATTCAAATATTTAATTGAAAGTGAAACTACTTCATTAAAAATTCATTTTTTTGGTTAAGCATTCATCATTTTAGTTTAAGACCTTTTTTGTAATTAAAAATTTAACTATTTTGTTTAAATTTGTTTGTTAGTATAAATTAATTTTTTAACTAAAAATCTAACTATTCCAATTTACTTAAAAATGTATCTTCTTTAATTGAAAATTCACTTATTTGGTTCAAAATTTCTGTATTTTGTTAAAAACCTGTCTTTTGTGGTAGAATATTAATCTTCTTAGGGACTAATTTATTTCTTTGGTTGAAAATTTAACTATTATTTGACTATATAGTATGAAGAAGAGAGGGGTGGCCAGTGATCCCAACTTTGGCATGTTGAGCTACTGCGCTTGCCCGGCGCAGCGGCCCTCATTGGTCGCTGTAGGCGCGCGATTCAAACCGAGTATAATTAACCGTTATTGAAATTAAAATAGATACTAATTATAAATTGCACAATATACTCAAGATAAAATGTATTGAAATAAGAACTACAACACATTCAAGTTCGTAAATGTATTTATAGCGTGTGTGAATATATATTGTATAGAAAATTTCAAAAATATTATGAATAGGTATTTTAAAATTTTTAATAAACATTTTTCTTCTTGAAAAACCTTTGTTAATGAAATATAAATTTACCTTTTGAATTTAAAGAAAATATGCTATTATTAAACAAATATACGCATTAGCATTTTTTTCTAACCTTAAATCACAAACTACGTAATTTTTTATATTAATGTGCGATTTATAACAATTATCTACTTTAATCTCAATAATTGTTAATTATATTCGGCTTGAATCGCGCGCCAACAGCGTCCAATGAGCGCCGCTGCGCCGGGCAATCGCAGTAGCTCAACATGCCAAAGTTGGGATCACTGGGGGTGGCCAGAGTTATGGAAAGAAGGAGCAGTGGTACCCACCGCACAGTGGGCTGAATCGGGAATTTACTATTCAAAATCACCTACAGCCTACAATTCTCAACCGATTTTTAATTTTTTTGTTTAAAAGTGATCAGCGATAGTTGCACAATAGCGCCTATGGCTTAGATTTTTTAATTTTTGTAATTTTCTGTGTTTCATATAAATAAACAACGAGCGAAAATGAGACATTTTTTAATTATTATTTCTTAATTAATCCTATTCCCGACGAAAATGAATAACGACGTATCCAAACAATATAAATAATTTACAGGGTATCGAATCTAACTGTTGTAAACAGATTATGTCAACAAAATGTCAACATATTGGAAATTTTGCTTGCAAAGTATATTTGTGAGTTGAAATTGCTTGATTTCATCAACAGGATCACGTTCGATCATGAAAATTTGTTGTATGGTATAATCTTTTTATTTTATAAACAAATTATGTAAACAAATGCATAGTTGAGGCTTTTATTGGCAGAAAGTATTCGCTTTTCTGTCTTAGTACTTTTAAACTATATGAGTGGTAATATTTAGTGATAAGGATTGGTCATTCGATATAATTTGTTTATTTTAAAAACAAATTTTATAAACAAATGCATAGTTTAGACATTTATAGACAGAAAGTAATAGTTTTTCTATCTAATCGTCTTCAAATTACATAAGTGGTGATGTTTAGTGACGAAGAATTTTCAACCGATATTATTTGTTTATGCTATAAACAAATTATATAAACAGATGCATAGCTTGACTATTTATAGATAGAAAGTGATCGTTTTTCTTTCTAATCGTCTTCAAATTACATAAGTGGTGATGTTTCGTGATGAATAATTGTAAATCGATATTATTTGTTTATCTTATGAACTAATTTTATAAATAAATGCATAGTTTGACCATTCATTGATAGAAAGTAATCGTTTTACTTTCTAATCTTCTTCAAATGACATAAGTGGTGATGTTTAGTGACGAAGAATTGTCAATCGATATTATTTGTTTATGTTATAAGCAAATTTTATACAAAAATATAAGTTCAAAGTAGTATAATGTTTTACGTAAATTTCGGTGAGGTTGACGGAAGGAAATTTCATTTTAAAACTGCTTTTCAGTTTTTTAAGTAATTCAAATATTCAAAATATATCGTATTCAGAAGAAGCTGCAGAAGCCCGTAATAAGGATTAAAAGCGGTTCAGAGAATTCAACACACGAAAGTGCTCTCGAATTTCAACCAATAAAGATTTAATACATAAGCTCCTTGTGTCATCTCATCTCATCTATTAATTGAGTCTTTAACCCTTGTTTGGCACAGGGGTTCGTATACGATCCCAGACTTTTTAAACGACCCTAGACTCTTTTCAACTTAAACAATATTATTTAGCTATATAAACGATATGATCTTTTAAAATAAGTATTCAAAAAGATATAAAAGAATTTTCAAGTAAAAATATTTAATACTTTATTATTTATAACAATTTTTTCACGCTGGGGTTTTCGCCGACCCCATGTGTCAAGTACGTTACTCCAGGGGGGTGTGTCGAACAAGGGTTAAGGCAAAAGTGCAGCAAGAATGAATTTGAAATGAATCCTGAAATTATTGAAATGATTGACAAGTGCAACTTGGAAGCTAATCCTTTTAGAACATCACAAAACATTTCCAGTGATATCATTTGAAGGAAATAATGAAAAAAGATTACCTTCTGCCTACAAATCGACAAACTATCCATTTGTTCATAAAATAAACAAATAATATGAAATGACAATTCTTCTTCACTAAACATCACCACTTATGCCATTTGAAGACGATTAGAAAGAAAAACGATCACTTTCTATCTATAACTGGTCAAACTATGCATTTGTTTATAACATAAGCAAATAATATCTATTGACAATTCTTCGTCACTAAATATCACCACTTATGTAATTTGAAGACGATTAGAAAGAAAAAGATCACTTTCTATCTATAAATGGTCCAACTATGCTTTTGTTCATAAAATTTGTTTATAAAATTAACAAATAATATCGAATGACCAATCTTAATTACTAAATATTACCACTCATAGAATTTAAAGGTACTAAGAAAGAAAAACGATAAGTTTCTATCAATAAACGCCTTAACTATGCATTTGTTTACATAATTTGTTTATAAAATAAACAAATTATACCATGCAACAAATTTTCATGGTCAAAGGACATCCTGTTGATAAAATCAAGCAATTTCAACTTACAAATACACTTGCAAGCAAAATTTTCAATATATTGACATATTGTTAATATAATTTGTCTATAACAATTAGATTCGATATGCTGTAAATTATTTATATTCTTTGGATACTTTGTCATTAATTTAAGCCGAGAATGGGATTAAGTAAGTTATTGATTTGAAGATAACAAATAATAATTAAAAAATGTCTCAGTTTCGCTCTTGTGCAACTATCGATGATGACTTCTCAACAAAAAATTGAAAATCGGTAGAGAATTGTAGGCTATAGGTGATTTTGAATAGTAAATTCCCGATTCAGCCCACTATGCACCGTGAAGAAAGGCAAAGGGGAGGAGGTTAAAGATTATAAGGAAGTGACGCTGATGCCAACATTGTATAAAGTATATGAAACGGTTTTGTCAGAGAGATTGAAGGAAGAAGTTGAGGAAAAAAAATAGAGCCATTGAATCAGAAAGGGTTTAGAAAAGGAATGAATGTGCTGGGTTCTGAATTATCTGATAACCTGAATGATTAAAAGGGAGAAAGGGGAAATGATAGCTATGTTCGTGGACTCAAAGGCGGCGTTTGACTCCTTGGACTGCGTCGAGATAGATAAATTAAATACTAGAGCAGGAAAAAGGGCATGACGTTTTGAGACGAAGCTAAGGGAGGGAAAGATAGAACTAACAAGATGGGATGAAGGAAGGAGTTCTTTAGTGCAGAATAACAAATTTATTAATTCGCAGAACAATAAATTTATCAACTCGCAAAACAAGAAATTTTCAAATTAGCATATTTACTACTTTCAAACTATATCGATTTTCTAAACAAATCAATGTATCAATTCGCCGAACAATAAATTTATTAATTTGCAGAACAATAAATTTATTAATTCGCAGAACAATTTATCTACTCACAAAACAAAAAAATTTCAAATTAACATATTTACTACTTTCCGACTGTATCGATTTTCCATACAAATAAATTTACAATTTTCTAAACATTTTCCAATTCAAATATTTAGAGATTTTGAATAAATTCGATATTCTAAAATTTAGATAGACACTGTTGAGTTTTCATATTTATTTATACGCTATTTTATAAGCATATTTTTATATTAGTACGCGAAGAATGTCAAATATAGTAAAAACGGTAATTTTGTAATTTATTGATTTCTCCACCTGATACATTTAGAATTTCGAAATAAATTTGAAAAAATCCAATTTTAAAACATTAGGATATTTGGAATAGTATGAAGTTATTTCTTTGGCCACTTGATAAATTTAGAAGTATTGTAATTTTAGATTTTCGAATTTGGTAAATTTGGTTATTTTAACATGTTTTTTTTTTTTTGCGAATTGATTTATGTAGAAACTTTGTACATTTGCAAGTCAGAATTTATAAATAAATTTTCAAAGAATCCATTTTTGGAATATTATTATGGCCAACGGCCATACCACGCTGGAAGCACCAGTTCCCGCTAGATCACTGAAGTTAAGCAGTGTTGGGCGCAGTTAGTACTTGGATGGGTGACCGTCTGATACTACTGCGTTGCTGTTGGCGGTCGTGGGTGTGGTGAGCCCATTTACTACAAATCCACCTAAAAAACACTACCCGAATCGGGTAGTGTCACGCTTACCCCTAGAGGCTCGCCGAAAGGGAAATAGCTTAATGATATACATGATTTCAAAATTGGTAAAGTAGGTATTTTGGTATTTATGGATTTAGCCACTTGATAAATTTCGAATTTATAAATAATTTTCAAAGAATCTATATTTGGAGGAATATAATAATTTCAAATTTGGTAAAAACGGTAAGTTTTTAATTTATTCATTTCTCTACTTGATAAATTTAGAATTTCGAAATAAAGGCCTTAGCCGGGTAAGCATGGGTGAACTGCCTCCGCTTGTTTTTTGTTTATATTTTAAGGGTAAGTTCCTATAATTATAGAACTAATTTACCCCAATGCCAACTTGAAAAAAATTTACAAAAGTTATAAGCAAATGTTGAAAAAAAAAAA
>CAKNWW010092268.1:0-21847 GCA_932074435.1 Andricus kollari | reverse complement strand
ATATCTATTTTTACTATTGTAAAAAAAGCTTTACATTGTTCTTTTTTTCTTTAAGTTTTACATGTATTGTTATAATTAATAATAAGATTACACGAGTGACATCAAATTTATGTTATGATTGACAATTCGATGTTTGAGTTTCTCTTTGTTTAACAAAAAGAACAAGCAATACGACACAGTAATTAATTATGAATGTACTGCACGAGATTTCACAGGTTACGTTAAAAGTGAGGTGAAATATTTGTCATTTTGACGCTTTGTTTACATTTATTCTAAGAATCGAACATACCATAGCTAATGATCGATTTTAATATTTTACATACCTTTAAGCTCGGGCTTATAACGAAATAATCCAATATGAATCACTCTTGTACACATGTAATGTACGCTAGGTACATAAAACGATGTTCGAGATAAATTTTTAACCTACCCGACGCGCCGTATTACCCGGAGTTAGTCAGCTGAATTTTTCTCCACGCAGCCGAGCGTGACCGCGCTTAGAGTGGGGGGTTTATCGCTTCTTGGAATTATACTCCCCTACAGCCCCGAAAACGGCCATGCTCGGAGCATGGCCGTATTTTCTTTTACACTTTATTCTTTTTATGTGTAATTACACTGCTTTAAGAATGTTACTTGATGTAAGAATTTTTGGAAATATTTTTTTAATGTTCAAAAAAGAACCAAAGATAATTGAAAAAAAAGTTTGTAAAGTTAAACATTACTTTCTTTTTTTTAAAGTTACAGAATAAACAAAAAATTGTTTTTTTAATCCTACACCGATCGAGTAAAGGAAGATACTATTAAATTTATGGTTTTTAAATAAATACAATTCATTGCACATTAAGCAATTTTGCAAATGCATTCAATTAATGTTGGCCATACAAATTTTCTAATTTATACTTACGATAAAATTGGGAATGTTTCAATTTTTATGAATAAACCATTTTTACAATAATTATAGTTGAAATTATAGTAATAATAATAATTATTATACACAACAACGCTTCTCACTTATGTATTGATGCTATAAATAATGCTCCTTACGAAGTGCTACGCAGATGCGTCGCATATCGTGCCCATCACAAAGTGCGACTCATATGTCTCGCACCCTGCAGGCACGGCGTGCCTCGCATTCCGTACGTGTAACGTGCCCCGCACGTTTGCTATCTGGGTGCGTGTAAATTCGATGAAATCGTTATTTTAATTTTGAATCTTTTTATATGTACAAATACGGTGCAAAAGTCTAAAGTCAGCGAATGCACTTAAATGCGTCAGCACACGAACGCTTTAACATTGGTCAATGCGTCTGAATTCGCAAGAGTAAAATACACTCTTGTATTCGCCACAATGCGTCACGGCGAATTTCACACACATTTAACTAGCGATGTCTCAAATCATATAAATGCGTCTCAATGCGTTTGAACGAATCAGAAAACGGGATTTACGCGCATTACAAAAATGTTAATTCGCCCCAATCCGTATCAATTCTTTTTTTTTTTGCTGGGAAGTCATATGATTGGTTATTATCTAGAAATTGTTCATACAACGCGGTCCACAATTCATCGCTTTATGGATGGTTTTCGCATCGAATTCGGTTTTTATGTGAAAAGTAGCAAATTTTATGGAAAAAAGGAGTACTCATTACCGTGTGATAGCATTATACGGTCTTGTACGCTTTTACTTCTCCTTTTTAAAACCTTCATCTTTAGAGATAAAGGCTTAGTGGAGATTTGAGCTAGCCTGGAGATTTTGACATTTCTTTGTACACCGCTCCATCAGCCTTAATTTTGATTATAATAACAATAAACTTTTTTCCTTATAATCGCACGAAAGGTAATAAAATTCTGCTTCTAATAAGCCCAAGTTGGAGGAAAAATATCAATTTAATAAAATAAAAAAATATAAAAAACGTAAAGTTACCAATTTTTTGTAAAATTGGAATAACTCTAGAAATAATTAACACTCTGTAAAGTGCGTCCACTTTTTTAAGCTAAGTCTCCATAGTATTTTTATTAATTATTCAGATATTTTTGGAACTTTTTCCTTACATTTCACCCCAGGTTCGAACTTGGTAAAAATAGTTGCAAAATTTCAATAATAATAATTGTACTCATCAAATGATTTTTAAAAATTCCAGACCGAATCCATATCAATTGAGGCAGGTTCTACACTTGAAGCTTCAAAATCTTACGGGGGCGAATGAAGTTGCTATTTAGAGGAAATTAGGCGCTGCGTATTTTTCCGATTTCCGAAAATAAAATTTTCTACGACGTTATGCGTATTTGAATGTTGTGCATTGTTTAAAAAAACACACAATTTTTTTCAACCTCCATAACTGGTTACCTGATAGTGAAATTTGTCGCTTTCCTTCTGATTCAGATAGCGTTTATTGCCTTATTTAAATTCATATACGCATAACTTCGTAGAAAATTTTTTGGAAAATTGGAAAAATATGTATTACCTAATCATCTCTTAAAACAACTTATTTTGTCCCGGAGGGATTCTGCGACTACAAGTGTAGAACTTTGTAACGTTTCGCGCTTTATTGTGATTATAGTTTATACTTATTTCTTTTGATAAGAATGTTAAGTATGTTTCCAAATATTGTTAAGATATTTTTTTAAGCTATAAATTGGCGAAATGCATACAATTTTTGTTTACTTTCCCGAAGGCGGTACAATCAAACTCCTCCGATTCAAATACGTTTAAAATTTAAAATAAGACAAATATAATTGCGTAAAAGTAAAAACTCACGCAAATTCCCCGGAGATGTAGCAAATTAAATAAATTTCGTTTTCTAAAACAGAAGAGGACGAAGTATTAATATCCTAATTCAGAAACATTATTCTAACTGAGCACATGCCTTTTCGGCGTGTATGATTAGAAAGTAGGAATCTTCTCGTATATTCATATTTTAAAATAAATTTAAAATCATTTTAATTCTCTGGCAAACCTCATCCTTACATTCATTGATTATAAGCCAGAGAATCAGTGCTACGAACCATAATTAAAAATTGTAAGCCACATTTATTGATGATCACTTGGCTTTATTTTTAACCTTTAAATAACATTTCTTACTTTTTTTAAAATAATAATACAAAGAGTTTACTGCAAGCCACCTTATAGAGCCAAGGATTCGTCTCGATCACTCCAAAGATATAAGAGGGCAACGTGTGATTTTAATTTTAAAAAGTCAAGGTCTTTGAGAAAAATCTTCATCCATACTCTCCTTACAAGTCTAGGTGAAACTCGTTCCACCAGAGAAACGAAAGATTAATAGAGATTTGGTATTTCCACGGCTAGGAAGAGAATACTAACAGGCCGAGGGGTTATCTCGATGACCCGCTAGAAAGTTAGACATTTTTTTCGAAGCGGCATGATGAAAATGACATATCAAAAAATAAAAAGCGAGACAAAATTATTTCAAATAATTAAATTGATATGATTTAGTCTCAAGCAAAGCACGATACCACTTTACTTGAGCTAACTAAAACAAAAACCCACTCTACTTACGTGTACTTTAATCCAACCATCTGCTGAAAACCTAAGCAGCAACTCACCAGGCTGTGGTCACTAGTATGGACAACCGCGACGGCACATGTTCTGGTCCTGTTTTGCGGGCTCGTTAGATGGCTCTGTAGGTCTTTTCCCGCTACACGTCGCTGAGGGGTCAAAGTTTCATCTATCTCTCTTACTCCTTCGTTGTTTAACGAATGGTGTCAACTTTGTTATTTACTGGGCCTAACCTATGAAGAAGAGTTCGAAGGCCGGTACTTACATTATTAAATCGTCTGTCCCGAAGAATAAGTCTCTAACCGATTTTTCCGAAAACAGAGCGTATCAACTGTATTATGCTTCTCTAGCGTGGTCTATCTCCATTTAAAAATACATAGAGATACGACATTCTAGCCAAGTAAAATATAGTTGATACCATGGTTGATACACTCTGTATACGGGGTATACGGAAAACTTTGTCAGTGACTTATTCTTCGGAACAGTCGAAATATAGAAAATTAACGAACGATATAGCCAGCGAATAAAGTGTATGTTCTCTTACAATGTACGTACCTTAAAACACGTTTTTCTGAAGAAGAAAACAATACAAAAACAAACAGAAATACATAAATAATTATTCCAGTAATTATTTTTGTATTTCTATTGTTTTTTTTTCAATTTATTAAGTTTTTTAATCAAGTTATTTACAAATTATCTGGATATAACCTGAAGCATCTATTATCTTATCTTAAAAACTTGCGGGCTCGTTTAATGGCGCCACCGTCGAATATACGCCTGCTACTCCCTAGGAGCCTCGGGACGCGAGTCAGGCTCGGTCAACTCCCGTTTAAAGAAATGGCGAAATTCAGCGCCATCTGCGATGAGCCAGAGAACTACAGACGCGTGCATGTGTTGGTCTTTATATATGTATATGCGCTTCTTTACATGTGTTGGATACTGAAATAATTGAACAAAAAAGGAAAAATAAAGACAAAATGAAGCAAATACGAAACAAAAAATAGGAAATTAAAGATAATTATCATTCTATTTCCCATTTTACTTTTCTCATTCACTTCATTTTGCCTCTATTTGAAGGATTGCAGTACAGAACTACATAACCAACAAAATCGGAATTTTTCAGGAGACTGAAATAATATTCTGTAAAATTGAAAGCACCATTTATAGATAAAACAAAAGTTCACCCCTGAACTAAAGTTTTTCTGAATTGAGACCAAAAAAATATGATTAAAAAAAATTATCTAGTTCCGAGAAATAGAATGTCGAAGTTTACAATCTCAAAATGACAAGAACCTAAAATTGGAACAGGCTCGGTCGCGGATGACAATAAAAAGAGCAATTTAATGGATGGCATCACGATTTAATCGCACCGCACCAGTTGTCGTTGTGATAAAGTCTTTCTCCTCAAAATGATAACGGCACACGAAAACCCGTTTCGAGGTTATAGTCTCATAAGGTGATTTTGACAGCACAGCCACAACAAAAAATTTGCCACGCAGGCGCTGTCACCCCTTGGCGTTGAAAATTTGCGCCATCTGCGATAGGCCAGAGAACTAATAGAGCATCCCTCGAAGCCTCTCAGTCCCCGCGCCTATGTCCTAAAAATTCGCCATTTCTCTACACGGGAGTTGACCGCTCCTGACGCAAGTGAAGAAGCGAACGAGACGTGTCCGCCGGTCGACTGCCTATCCGTGCGGGTCGAGCGCTCTGTGCCGTGATTGTCTGGGAGTTCCCACTCTATGCTTTCTAACGGCTGATATTTTCATACGCAGTTTCGAGAGTTCGTATGTTATTTCGGAATGTGTGTAAAATTTACTTTTATAAAAGGTAGGATAAACCTACATCCGAGTGGGCACAAAACCTGCCTGACCTGAAATGGTAACGGTCTCGAAACAATAATATTTTTATAACTACTACCTTTTATTACAAGAAATTCAAAGATGTTAAAAAGTTAGAAAAATACTATAGTGACTTACCTTCAAAATGAACACAAGGACTTTAAAAAATAGTTATTATTTCTAGATGTATTCAAAATTTTCTAAAACATCAAAATTTGACGTTTTCTTGCAATATATTTTTATGAAGTTGATGTTTTGCCTTTGACTTGGGCTTATTAAACGCAAAATCTTATTAGCATCAGCGAAAGTACGAAGAAAAATTTTTCATTTTAATATTGTAAAATTTGAGGCACTTTAGCAACAACTGAAAAAACAGGTGTGTAAATAATTTCCACCGGTAGTGCATTATAAAGCCTTATAATCGAATGTTCTATCATTTTTCTCAACAAGAATTGGAGTCAATTGTTAGATACTTCACTCTACGATCCTATTATGGAACAGGAGCAACGCTATTATTGAAAAAATATCGAATTGTAACAACTATTTATCGAGGAAAATGAAAACATAGTACTTTGAGGTTACTATTTAGAAGTGGAATATCCCAAGACTGCCACACGCCTACTCTATGATTTTTTCATTTAGTCTGGTCACTTTTGGGCATGAATGTCTCGGAGACGAAAAATGGTTTTAAAAAACTATAAACTGCATGTAAATGTGTCTTCGTTTCTGCGCCGATTACATGTTTTGCGGTTATTGTGCGAAAATCTGGCGAGGAAATGTCATCGTTTGTTTGCCGAAAAACACCGAAATAAGGCGCTTCGAGTACCTCCCGTACTACTGCACCTACGACAACGAGCCGAAGCTGTTAATGTTTGAAAAAGAGAAAGTATTCACACCATGGAAATAGATTATATTAAAAAAATATTTATGAAAAATAATAAATATTTTAAAGACTGGAGTTGGTGGAGTAAAATACAAAGGCTCCTTTGTGGAAGCGATAGTGTCGCCTCTTCTGTTTACCACTCAGCGGGGTTCTGAAAGCAGGGTCGTAGCTATTTTGGGCGCACTCGAACTGCGCCCGTTGTCAGCCACCCTGCCAATATGGAACCTGAATCGCTCATATTAATGTATGCGTATATTAAACGTATACTTTTTTATCTCTGAGAAGTTGTAGGCTCAGGAAACAACGATCATGGTTCCTTAAAGCAACCAATCCCGAACCAACTGGAACGTGTACGTCATCCACTTCTGCTTCTTCTGTTCTAGAAGGTAAGCAAGAGCGGAAATTTTACGCGAGATAACATCGTGCAACACTGTTCCTTGGAGTCAGGTCTCTAGCCGCGGATGACCTTAAGCGGCAGAGGGGACAGTTGGAGATGAAGGTTTCACCTCTGGATACTTTTTTAGAGCTAACAATATTTGTAGAACGTTATGAGGAGCAGTGTTGGCGGACCAGATGAAATTATGAAGCGATGGAATGAGGCTGACGCCGGCAAGCCGGAATCTTGTTGAGTACTGAGGCGTTCTATGAGCATATCCCGGGTGCATCTTGAAAATTATTCAAGAATGCAGTGGAGTTTACAAAAATCACCCAAGATTGGCAATGTACGAGAATCACGCAAACTTGTAATACGTTCGTAGGGCCTGATTTTGTTAATGAGAAAAATAAGCTGCGAATTTTAAAGAATTTCAAGTACATGAAGAAATTGTGTCATTCATATTAAATTTACTGGAATTTTCTCGCTATAATTTAGAAACTTCTGTAAATCTTATACAAGGCTTTCAAATCATATAAGATTTTCTGTTAAATATACAACAAGATGTTTGAAAATGAACCGCGTTTTTTCATTAAAGAAAATATATTTAGTATCATTATTGAGAACAATGCAAAGTAATAAATATCAGTACCACAAGGGCAGGGCGCAGACGTATGATATGTTCCTGAACTAAGGACCCAGAAACTGCTTACTACTGGTCTCCAAAGCTCACACGAGTCTTTGAATGTACCGCTATGCTTCAATGCTTTTACATGACTGAATTAACAGAAAATTGATATATTTTTTCGATTTTTGTTAGTTATGCACTCAAAGCGCCTTATTCCGGTGTTTTTCGGCAAACAAACGATGACAGTTCCTCACCAGATTTTTGCACAATAACCGCAAAACATGTAATCAACGCAAAAATGAAGACACATTTAAATTCAGTTTACAGTTTTTTTTACAATTTTTCCTTTCCGAGATATTCACGCCCAAAGTGACCGGACTACATGAAAAAGTCAGAGTAGTATATGAAAACATAATATTACATCATATTTTACAGCCTGCGCGCTGGATAAAGATATGTGACTATGTACTTACCAAAATGCACGTTAACTTAAATCACTAGTTTGACATGCTGAAGATTTATTCCATCTATAGTACAGCTATTAAGTGAAAATTACCAATTTCCATTTACCGAAACAACCATGCACAAGGAGATAACACGTGAAGATAACCAACAATATCATACTCTTATCTCCACGCCACCCGGTAATGCAGCATCGCACACAATGCGCTATCAACATTTTGCCGTAAAGGGTACGTTTACGTTGCGGCGCAGAGGCAAACAGGCCTTATGGCACAATATACAGCCTCTCTTGGACAGCAATCATCATGTTAGCCAATGACAATCAAAGGATCAAAATGTGTTACAGCCGCGAAATTGATTGAAATTTACACGATTAAAGTTTGTTGCCCATACATAATTCATATGGACTTACAGTTGAAATTTGCCCCCAAAGGTATTCAGTTGTACATTCTCACTAATTACTTTTCTTTAGATATTTAAATAAAGTCATAAATGTACAAATGAAATGCTTACTTCGAGGTACTGCTTTACGGCTCCGTAGGCCGCGTCAGAGATTGACCAATCCGTGCACCCTATATTCATACGCATGGAGTCAGGAACTACTTATGCCGGCTGGCGTAAGAACACCTGAAATAGTCATGTTATATTGAAAAAATTTCACGGGCCCGCATCGTGCAAAATTCAGAGTGCTACTGGCTTAGAATTCGTAGTATTTGTGTATACTTATAGTCACCACTGCTCTACCAGCGGCAGACCTGTAGATCATGCAACGTCGCAATTTAAACCTAACCATCATTAAGCAACTGTGTGTGTGTGGATGTGTCGAGTACGTACAGCAGGCAAGCTGGAGAGAGGGAACAGTGTTGCCGGGGCGCGATACTGTTTCGTTTATCCGTTTGTAAGTGAGTAAAATTTCAATGTTTTTCATTAGATTATCCATGAAACTACACGGTGGAAAAATTTTATGTTTTTCTAAGGCTATGTGACGAGTGGGTCACGTGACCGGCTTCCTACCTTACCGACACTTTTTTTATTTGTAAACTTATTTTCACATGAATAGCCATATCAAGTTGAAAATTTGGGATAATAAATAAGAAGCACTAAGAAACGCGGCTCTGGTCCTACATTTTTGTAATTATGAAAAAAGCAAAAAAAAATATTTACAAAATTTTTTTTGTTCATAACTATACCAATTTAGGACCATGTACTTATGGCAGCGCTGACTTTTCAAAAGGTCAGTGGTTATTTTCTCGCAGTAAGTCGGATCCTGGAGGATGCGGTGAAGAAGGATAAAAGGTTAAAAAGAAATGTGCAGGTTGTCCAGGGGAAGTCTCTAAAGTAATCCTCTACTACAGCGTTTTCCAAACTTTTTTCACAATATACAATTTTTCAACATCTCAATATTTCACAATATTGGAACTCAAGGGGGATACTTCACTGTCGGCCATGCGGGCGGTTGTACGCTTTGCGCGACCTTTCGATTGTGAGGATTAGAGCCGGTTGAGAAAAATTAAAATGTTGTAAAATGTTAATAAATTGAACTTTAATTAGCTGAATCAGATTCCTGATATAATTTTAAGTAATTGAAAAAAATGTTTATGAAAATGGGTTACTATCTTCAATCTCAGTTGAGTGTTCTTGTAACTTTGCATGCACTTTGCATGAACAAAACCATGTAAATCAAAATAATGGTTGTAATATAGCCATGGTCAAAATCAATAATCAAAATATGGTAGTAGGAGCGATTTACAGATAACCCTCGGTCAGCACTGAAAAATTTTTTCATGTAGTTGGTGGGGAGGCTTAAGCGTGTGGGACATGAGGGTCAAAAGGACCTTGGCCTACATGCGTAAGGATATGAATGAAAGGATCCCTATAAACGGGCTATCCTGGTATGCGTCATTACGGTATGGTAGAAGGGTGAAAGATCCTAGCTAACACGGGCCTTCTGGATCCCTGGGTCGAGGCCCCTCCCGGACCGATTTAAAGCTTTGAAATCGGGGCAGGAATGGCCTGCGGCCCGCATACTGACCACGAAACAGCCCTCAGTTTATTATGGTGATTTGCAAGCGGATATTTGAACATTGAGTGTCTCACTTAATGTGACCTACTCCCTAAGCCATGGGTGTAGAGCGATCGTGCTCGTGGCTCTTTGGCACCTAGGGGTTACCAAGGTTTCCTGACGGCCTCTTGGGGACAACGGACGACCTCCCCGAGTAATTAGTCTCGCCTTTGCATGCGGGACTCTGCAGGGGCGGCCCTTTTATTTCCCTAGCTTCTCGTGGGATCAAAATGAATCACGCAAAAGCAAACCAAAAATTGAAGGAAGTTGGAAGGGCGGTGGCGTAGGATCAGAGGGGTTGGGCCTTAAGGGGTCTAACATACCCCTTTCCTCCCCATTTGTCTCTGCGGCAAGCCAAATTCAGGTGGCGGCTGTGTCCCCAGCTCCTTTGGGAGCTGAGGGTTCGACGGTCCCTCTGAACGAGGCTATGGTAACGGGAGAGGCCAATGAAGCCCCCAATAACAAGAAACGTATCAACGGTTCCATGAAAAGGAGACTAAAAAGGCAAGCGCGGCAGGCTAGCAGAGCAGCTGCGGGTGCTGGAACGTCGGCAGCCACAGGGCCGACATCCAGCACTGAGGCCCAGAAGAGAGGTAGAAGCTCAGAGGACACCCACCGGGGATGGCTAAGCCTTTGAAGAGGCACATGGCGGGCCAGCAGCCGACGAACAGAGAGTTGTCGGGAGCTGGACTGACGGCCGCTCAGAGGACTAACAATCTGACGAAGGTGGTGGCCGATACCCACTACTTGGACTCAATGCTCACTACGGAGCAGTACTAGATCTTCAGGGAGGCTACCTGGAGGGCGATTGAAAGAGTGTCTCCAGATAAATGGCCAAAATTCGGGACCTCCTTCTGCAGAGAAGGGGTCTTCGTATTTGTGGCAGCCGAACTAGCGGGTAAAGCTTGGCTATTCAAAGCAGTGGTCGAGACAAAGCCGTGGGAAGGTGCAGCTCTTATGGTGGGTGGAGTTGCATCGCTACAGAAGATGGTGAGGGCTGCGGCGTGGTTCCCGGGAAAAATGGAAGACCCGTCTGACGTACTTCGGCGGCTGGTGAGATTCAACCCCTCGCTTAAAACAACGTCCTGGTTAATCGTCAGGCACGATGGGCCTCAGGAAGAGGACACAGTAGGAGACACCAGGCATCTGCAAGTTGTGCAGATTCTTGAGTCCCAGACAAGGGCTCTTGCGGCCCTCAACAACAGGCGCTTCTATCACTTTGGACAGATCAAATTTAGGGTTACCGGCCAGGGACAGGAGGAGCCCGTTAGGACACAGGAAGATCGGGAGCAGACCTAAATGACTGCTTCTGGTCTCACCATTACCCAAATTAACTTGCATCACAGCAAAGGCGGCTGTACAGTTTTGCAGAGGGGCATGGCTGCGAGGCATACAGGTATCTCGCTAATCCAAGGACCTTGGTAAGTTCGAGATACCATAAGGGGATTAGAGAGGGCTGGCCTTTTTTGTTACAGGGACCCCAAGGCGGCCAAACCAAGGGCCTGTATACTGACGAAGGGAGTTAACGCTGTCCCGCTGCTTGAGCTATGTTCGAGAGACCTGAACGTGATAGCCATGGATCTCAAGGGAAAAGGAAGGCTAGTTCTGGGATTAGCTTATTTCCCTTATGACAGCGATACCAACCCACTAGTGGCGGTATGTACACTGGTGAAATATTGCAAGGTAAGGGGTATCCCTCTTCTGCTGGCATGCGATGCTAATTTGCACCATACTTTGTAGGGCAGCACGGACATCAGCTCAAGAGGTAATGAGCTACTGGAATACCTAATCACCACTGATTTAGATATTCTTAACACGGGGAACACCCCGATGTTCCGTAACTCGGTCAGGGAGAAAGTAATTGACATCACTCTCTGTACTAGTAGTGTTAGAGATAATATCAAGAGGTGGAGAGTTTCAGATGAAACCCCTCTCTCAGATTACTCACAAATAGAGATTGTGTTGGAATCCATCGTACCCGCTGGCCCCAAATGGGTCAGAAATCCAAGAAGAACGGACTGGGATTAGTTTTCGACTGAGCTATGATGTGCACTTTCAGAGGTGCCCAGGTCAATTCGAGACATGGATACCCTCGAGATGGCAGCCGACATTTTCACGGAAGCCATCAAAGCTACTTATGAAAGTAATTGTCGACCTTCAAGAGTTTGAAAGGCTGGGGAGACACACTGGTGGAATGGGAAACTCGAAGAGCTTCGCAGGGAAACCAGAGAGAGGTTCAGACGTGGCAGTACTGGCAAAACGAAGGAACTATGGATCTCATTCGCAACGATGATGGATTAATTCAGGGGTGCGATACGTAAGGCAGAGCAAGAGAGCTGTACCGACCTTTGAGCAGACATCGAGAAGGGAGCTAAGGCGGCTAGACTGGATAAGCTGCTTTCTTGAAATCCGGACACTATTCTCGGCACTCTGAAATTGCCCGGTGGGGGTACTCCGAGTTGGACGGGGATACCTTGGCTCACCCGATCAAGGCACATTTCCCGGGCTTTTCAAGGTTTGGAGAAATGATGACGACACCTCAGAGGCAACCTAAGTCGCCTGCGGCCCAACTGGGCTTGAAATTGCGGCCCTGAAGTCCTTCAGTCCTTACAAGTCTCCTGGCGCAAATAGCATATATCCAGTCCTTTTACCGAGGGCTGGAGAGATCATCATAGGGCCGCTAGTGAGACTTTCTAAGGCTAGTCTGACGTTGGGACATGTTCCGGCAGCATGGAGGGGTACGAGAGTAGTGTTAATTCGCAGTTGTTTTCACCAGAAGGTATAAGTGGGGTACCCTGGAAAACAAGCGCAAGAAGCTAGTAGCGACTTTATGGCTCTGTAGGAGAGCCATAGGGAAAAGTTGGGGCTTGAAACCGGAGCGTGCTCCAACAGATCGCGGTCTGAACCATGATCGCAGATTCCGGAGCCTACAACTTCTCACGATAATGAGCTTTTAGATTCTGTAAAGGGAAAAGGACTCTTATGTAGCGATGTAAATATTAATTTACTAAATGAGGATTCTGATGTAGTTAAAGACTATAATAATTTCATAAACATGAATGGTTATAGCATAGCTAATAGTTAGGTAGAGGCTACTAGAGTTACAAAAAATACTATAACTATCATTGATCACGTCATAACGAACGGATTAAAATATAAAATAATTGTGTAAGAAACGGCGCACAAGAATGTGAAAATAAAAATATTATTAATATAGAGGATCTAATCAAATTAATCAAACTTATACAAGAGAAAGAAACTACAATGAGAAAAAAAGTTATAATTAAAAATGTTTCATTTATTGCATGTTTGATTGGACTTATGAATAACAGGTGTCGGTTGTATTTAAAGAAAAACAAACCCCCATAAAATTAAATACTTAAAAACCAATTAAAAAAATTTAAAATAAAGTTACTGATGAAATATAAAGTTAACAAAAAAATGAAACCAATGAATCGATTAAGGGAGCGTAGGTTAATCCTAGACAAACTTGGACAGCTATAAATTCAATCCTTAGCTATGATAAGAAAAATAATAACAGAAATAAAATAAATCAACTAAAAGTATTAGTCACAGAAATAAATAATCCGTTTTATATTTCCAATGCAATTATTAGGCATTTTCAAGATGTTGCGATAGACTCACAGAAAAATATTAGTGATATCACGTTTGCACCACCAGAAATAGAACGTGATACACTCATATCAGATTTCACTTCCAAAAATAGCATTGAGTTAGATCAAATTGTCGATAGTTTAAAGAAAAATACTGGGGGGGAGATGACAATATTACTGCAGTCGAATTTATGATATATCCAGTAATAAAAAGTACTCTGCTAAAAATTATTAATGAAGATTGTGAACTAGGAGAATTTCCAAATATATTAAAAAACAGTAAAATTGTTTCTATACACAAGAAAGGGACAACAACTGAGGCAAGTAATTATAGACAACTATCACTATTGAGCGTTTTCTCAAAGATATATGGAAAAACAATGAAAATTAGACTTCTTGCATGTGTTAATGAAAATAACTGTATAGGAGATACACAGTATTGATTCCGGGAAAGAAATAGCAGGCAGTCAACAATTACGGATTTTATAGAATACATTTCAAAGAAAATTGATAAAAAGGAAATTATTAAATCGGTTTTTGTAGACTTAAAAAAAGCTTTTGACACAGTTAACCACGATATTTTAATTAAAAAGCTATCTAAAATGGTTGTCAAAGATAATGCTTTAAATTCACTAAGGACATACCTTGCAAACAGGAAACAATATATTTATGTGAACCCAGTGGGCAAAAAATTCGGTGACGTCTTTAATTTATCGTTACGACATCTTTAAGAAAACTTTACGACATCCTATGTCCATGTCGTTAAGGTATCTTTATCATATCGTAAAGAAGTCGTACGATCTGACGATATCTCTACGATATCGTAAAGACACCTTAACGACATGGACATTGAATGTCGTAAAGATGTTACGACAATGTCGTAAAGATGTCTTGACGATGTCGTAAAGACGTCGTCAAATTTTGGGCCCACTGGGAATGGTAAAAAAGTAAAGAAGTCACAGTTAAAGTAGGAGTTACGCAGGGATCTGTACTCGGGCCATTCAAAATTTAAGAATTTCCAGATTTTAAAAATTAAACTTTCAATTTGAAAGTCTCAGGGCCTGTTCCATCAGCTCTGATTAGATCCATGGTTAACTAATCATGATTATTTTTTAATCAACGATTTAATCGTGATTAACTAGCGAAACGTTCCACCATGAATTTTTAACCTATGGTTAAGTAACCGTATACCCTGTTCGAAATAAAGTCTAGTTTCCGCGTATTTCTGTTGTAACGGCGATTTTGATTGGCTGAGTCACGAAACTTGTTTTCGCGCGCCATCTCTGGGACGCCAAACCAAATAAATAGTGCTCTGATGTCACAAATTACGCGTTGTTTACTTGCTTTGCTGAAGCGTTTCCAAAATGACATTAGTCAAATTAATTAAGTGAAGCGGTGTTTTCTAAAGCGAAAAGAAAAGGAAAAATAATATTTTGAGAACATATTTCATTTTGAGCCATATATACTGTCGCACTGCACTTGAACTAAAATTTGAGGTTACGTTGAGCCCGGTTAATCGCTGGTTAAGTCGCTAACGGGCCAAAAATGCCCGATTAAGTTAAACAGCGATTAGACTACTTTAATCATGGTTTAAAAGATTGTGGAACGCAATGCACTGATTAAATAAAGTTAATGAAGGATTAAAATTTAATCACGATTGGCGGAATCAACCCTTAGTAGTTAAGCAAATGTAAACGCCCGATTGAAACTTTATCAACTTTTTATAATTTAAAAATAACTTCAAAATAATATATCGCTCAGCATTTAGAAATATTCGACTGTTCTTTTAAAATCAGTAATTATAAATCAAATATTCAAAACTAACAAAAAAAGAAGAGGTTGAACGTTGCGATTTTAATTGTTCTATTTAAAGAATTTTAATTTTTAAATAAAATTGTTGAATTTTGATGTATAAATAGATATTGAACACCTATTATTCCTACGAAAAATTCGAGTAAGTTGAAGGGATATTTAGAAGTTTTAAAAAGATTAAAAATTAATTTGAAATTTGAAATCATTTGAAATAATTTAAACGAAGTGACTACGCCTAATTTGAATCAAAATTGAGATTTTTGCAGATTTTGCATACAAAATTTCGAAGCTTTTTAAGAATTGTGAAAGGCCTCAAAAGAATAAAAAACATTTTCTTAAGAATCCTAGAAAATTGAAATTAATTTTTTATTTTGATAAATTAATTTTGAGGTAATATTTTAAAAGATTCAAAAAGATTTCCAAAATCGTCAAAAATTAATCTTGAAGATTTTAGGGACATTTTTTTTATTTTGCAGGATTTTTAAAAGAAATTTTAGGAAAAATTTGAATCATTTAAAAAGAAGTTTAGAAGTTCTGAAAAAATTGCAAACATAATTTAGAATTTGAAAAAATGTAAAACATGCAGATTTTTGAAGATCTTAAAACAAAATTTTGAAGCTTTTTGAGAATTTTTAAACTATTTAAAATATAAATTTAATTTTTAATGTTTCTAGCTTAAAATTGCTTAAAATTATTTGCAGTTCAGTTTTCATTACTTAAAATGGAAATATTTTTAGCTTTAGAGTTCGAATTTTTTAATTTCATTGACCGTGAAAAATGTTTGCGAATCGGGAAAAAACCGGGAAATGAACGGCTATTTTTTTCTTTGATTAAAGCGGCCACCATAAATGAATCTGCAAACTTATTTATGATAAAATGAATTTAAGAATATAAGGGTTTTATTATGTTTTTGATATTGCATACTTGAGAAATGAGTTTTTGGATAATTCGGACGTGCAGTGGCTAAAACATAACATGGAACCTAGGGAAGATGTGCTTAAGCACTGGAAAAAGTGTGCTGAAGTAAAGCTGAGAGGTCTCCAGTGTTCTCATGGTTCAGTCCATAAGATTTATAAGCAATGGCCTGTGCTGGGACAATCACAAGGATATGTGTTGGTAAGATTCTGACACATATATTATAAAAATAAACAGGGATTTCTAATTAAATGGCTGAGTTGACCAAAAAAACTTTAGTAATCCTCACAGACAAACAGTCCACTGTGACGCTGCAATTTTATTGCAAGTCACAAGCCATTAATGATCAGTAGTTCAATAATTCATTAAAATTTAATTTAATAGATTTTTAATTCAAAGACTCAACTTTACTTATCAGAATCCGCAAGCTGCACGGTTTTCCAAGACTTGGGTTTAGTTAATTTAGTTCCTGTATTTTAAGAATTGATTTTGCCCGTTTTTCCTTTTTATTTATGTATTTTTCGAGTAAACCGACTATCCTGAAGAATCCCCATCCATCCTGACCTGACGAGAAACTTCAAGAAGCATTTGGGACGCCTTTTGTCGATTGGAGTTACTCAACCAATTTGAAATTTTCCGCCCAACCTATTGCTGTGTGCCAACCTATTCCTATCCTTCTAGTCGAACCTCAAAACCTGGTGAATATTTTTGGAATGCTGTTGGGATTATTGCTGCCAACTATTTTTGACGCCCCTTCAACTTATCTACCTTGGAGTTGAATTCAAAAGTTCACATTTCGAGAAGGTATATTGTCGATCCCCGGCAATGCGAGTGGGACCTCTTTAGCTCAGGCGCGGATCATCCATGTCAGCGTTCTCGATACTAGGGACTTTAATTGGATGGTTCTGTGAAGTCCTAGTAGCCAGCTTCATTGTTCAGATGGTTCGGAGAGGATGTCTTTGACAATAATTCAACATCTAATGGACGAAATTGATTGATCGCGATCATCAAATTTCAGAAGAGAATATTTTGTTTGGACCCAGCAACCCTACATCTACATACAGTCTCATCCTTGAGAGTCTTTTTCTGCTGTTTCAAACATTCCCTGGTAACACCAATCAGAACTCCGCATTTCAGCCAATCAGGATCAAGTTGGTTTCCAAAGAAGAAACAATGCTGGGAAAAACCTTCATCTTTCGTCGAGCAGCTTGCGGAGCAACATCGCAGTTTTTTCGTCCGAGTGTTTTGAGTTTATTTAAACATTTCTGTTCGTTAGTGAATTGTAACTTCGGATTTTATTGTATATCATCGGTTGTGTTCCTTCTTGTTATTTAAAGGTATAGTTCATTATTTTATTTTGTTCGGAAAGGAAGTTTTTCAGTAGAATTTTGTGTGGATCCTTTCTTTTGTTTGTTAGTTTTAATGTTTAATTTGGTCACACGAAATCAGGAAACTTTCCTTGGCTGGATGGTAATATTGGTGAATATTGTAATTTGAGATTTTATTGTCCTATTCTGTTCTGTATTTATTGATGTGCCGAGTGATTTCCCTTTTTGTTTTGGACCGTTTCCCTGTTTAAATTTCTAAGATTTCCTTAATTGTATTTAGCCTAAAATATTGTATCGTTCCCCTGTTTATTGATGACCCTCCTGACACACTTTTAATCTATAACCCTGTGTTTCGTCAAATCTTATATGGTCTTGGAAAACCAGACGAAAGATCGCATTTAATTTTATATTACTGATCAAGTCCTCCATTTTGAGAAAATGTTGTCTTCCCCTTTAATCAATTGTTTCTTCCCTTTAACTATTTTCTTTCTGTTAACCAAATTGTATCCAAAAAAATTATTCTGTCCTAATAAAATTAAATATTGTTAAAATCTTAAATTGTTGATTTCTTTATAAGTATAAATTAAATTAATTTATTGTTTTTGCCACGTATCTGAACTAGCCCCTCTACCATTATCCAGAAGTGGGGCTGAGCTAGCTATTATTTTCTCGGTTCTCAGATTTTTTTTTGTAATATGAAACTTATTTAAAATTTAGATTTATTTTTTTTTAATTATTATTTTTTAATTACCTGTGCTTATTTTGTGAATGATCCATGTGGATCTGGCGCCCGTGAAAAATTTATAAAACTTAACTTAACATCTTAAACTTAGAACCGAAGGTTATAACGATAGCGAAATTGAGGTTATACCACTAGTCACTTTTATCATTTTTTTTCGAAGTACCTATCCTTGAAATTGATAAAATACATACGTGGAATACAATGCCACCACAAATTTAACTTGATATAGTTTTTGACAGATCGCAAGTGACTTTGTACACAAATATGCCGGAGAAACCCCGTTCTTTAACGAATGGCCAAGTTTTTCAAAAAACATCCACCAAATAATGAAAAGTCAAATAAAGGGTGGCTATTCACCAGAAATTTTACAAATTCTTGACTTAGATGAGATATCTGAAAGTATATCAGAATTATTTTCCTTTCTCGGGGTGGCCGCTGGACCAGAAAACCGGGAAAAGACAGTGAATTTTTTTTTTGTCCGGGAATTGCATAAAATCTAAGAAGAAAAACGCATCTAATTACTTGAAATATCACATATTTCATATCACATGATATAATGCAATTTAAAATAAGTTTTATTTGAACTTTTTTTAAAAAGTGAAGTTCAGTTGTTAATTTTTTCAATCATGAAATCATTCAGTTTACAATGTGAAATTCTAAAATCCTTTGCTACCGAAATTATCCATTTTAGTTCTTTATTTCTGAGTGTACATTTTCGATATTAAAAATCTTAACATGCAGGTTCTGAATTTTAAAATAATTTCTATTTCATAGATCCATAACTCAAAGCTTCTTCGAATTTCAAATACTGTTCAAACATTGTTCTAATCTAAAATATTCCATTTTTAAGCATATCAATGTGAAACTATTTAATATTTAACATCATTTGACTGTTCATTTAAAATTAGCAATTATAAATTAAATATTAAAAACTAAATAGTTTGAAAGTGAATTTTCTGAAATAGAAAAACTTAAATCATAAGAACTTCAAAGTGCTAAATTGAAACTTTGAAACTTGAAAATATTTCAAAAAATTAAAAACAAAATACAGATTTTTGAAGATTTCGAATCTATTTAAGGAGTTTGAAAGTTTTTGAGATAATAAAAAATTTGTCTTACGATTCCTGAAAAAATTTTAAATGATACATTTTTTGGTTGAAAAATTAATTTTAACAGCATACTTGAAAAGATTTGAAAAGATTTTCCAAATTGTAAAAAAGTAATCGGCAAGTTTTTCAAATAAGATTTTGAAGCTTTGTAAAGATTTTGCAAGGTTTCAAATTACAAAAAGAAAATGTTTAGATTCCCGGGAGAACTTAAAGTGTCTTTTGACTTGAAACAAAAATATTGTAAGATAGAGAAAGGATAATCTTTCCATTCCTAAAGTTTCTAACTTATAATTTATTAAAATGATATAATTTTGAAACTTCACAAGCTTTTTATTCATTCTTCAATTTAGAGCACTGAAAATCTACTTTGAAAGTTTTAATTTTCAGTTCAGTTTTTATAAGTTTAAAGAAAAAAAATTTACCTTCAAGAGTTTGAATCGTTAACTTTCAATGACCGTGAAAAATTGATTTGAACTATGAAAAACCCGGTAAGTGACAGGGAATTTTTTACCTCTATTAAAACGGCCACCCTGTCCCTATAAATACCATTTTAATGATTATTGAATATATTGATTTGGCGTTATATAGTTGTATATAACTTTAAAATACTTTTTTCAATTTGGTTAATTATAGACAAGAAAAACGTCCAGCTCCTTATGTGTTACCAGCACTCTGCCCACCTGTGTGTAGGATTCGAAAGCCCAAGTCAAAGGAAGAATGGAAGCCCACCATCGCTGAATCCCTGGATAGTTTTATTTTACATGTTAAGGTTAATATAAGAAATCACTTCGTAATAAATTAGTGAAAATTATACAAAGGTTCTTACAATGAATTAAAAATTTGTAATTGATTTTACAGATTCCTGGAGATGTTAAGGGGTTAGGGTCAGTCGCAAGACAAAAAAAAAAAATTTTTTTAAGAATTTTTTTTGGACAGAGGTTTTATTACTTATTGACACTATTACTTATTGGCACCTGTTGGATCTCGCGCTACGCGCTCGGACACGTTTGCCTGACGCTTTAAGCTCGGTTCCTCTAGGTTTTCGCACTTTATGTGCTCGCTATTGTTATGACCTACTTTTGGTTTAATTATGTCAGTTTTACATAAAAAGAAGAACTAATTTACTTAAGGTTCTATCGACCTTAAGGAGCACATTCTCATCAAGACACTCGCGCTTCGCGCTCGATATTTGTTTTAGAAATCATGTAATCATCGCGCGATTTGGTCGTCTCGCTTTGCAACGTCCATATGTTATGTTCCATGTTCTTCAGATGAAAATGACTAAATTTGTATTTGATTTAAAATGAAGAAGAAAATTCCTTTACTTCAGCGTATACTTCCGTATCTTTCTAATAAGTCATATAATCAGGCCGATTTTGTCCAACTATCTGAAAAGGGGAGAGAAAAAGCATCTACATCGTTTTTGGAACATATATATGATAAATTTGTAGATAATTTTAAAAAGCCACACGTAAGATGAAAAAGAACTTAAATAAGCAAACTTTTGATGAGAATGTGCCCACTTATAGACTATATCCCATAACAAATTTGTAGATCTTTTTTGAGTGCACATTTTCTGTTAAATCATTATTTTTCGTATCTTGCATAGTTTGACCGTAAAATTAAATTTTTGATTTTTCATTATTATTCCGAGACAAGGACTGGAAACCGAGAGTCGCAAATGGTTGATGTTTTATGCTGAGAAGGTCACTAGCCTTCAGCAGCGTTGTATTAGGTAGGAGTGTATATGCTGCCATTTAAAAATTCCTGGCCTACGGACAGACAGATACGTTCGTAAAACCTGTTTTTTGGGTTCAGGGGGTCTCAAAACGTGGACATTTCATAAAAAACAGAGGGGTCAAATTTTACACAAATCGAATACCTTCTCTAGATGAGAATGTAAAAAAAAAAATTTTCAAGTATAGTGAGCATTAATAATGATTTAACTATTGTTTTAATCGTTAGGAATGGTATTGAGAACATAAAAACATTGAAATATTGTGAAAAAATACACACGAGATGAAAAATAAATGAAATTGGCAAAGTTTTGATGACAATGTGCCCACTACTCGGGCAGATTTTTTCACTGTTAACGTTATTTTTTACGAATAAAACAAAAACTACACATCCTATCAAAAAGTTGCCAACAATAAATTTTTAAATCTTTTTTAATGCGCAATTTTGGTTGAATCATCATTTGTCGCATTTTGCATAGTTTGGCCGTAAAATTGGATTTTTTAATTTTTAATTATTTTTTATGCAATAAAAATGTGAATTTTCGATGTTTCGAGAAAATCCAAAAAGTCAAGAATCCTCACAATTTATGTAGTTGTTGATGAAACCAAATATCAGGTGGAAAGTATTCTAAAGACCGTGGAATTTGCTTTAAATGTTTCCACACACTTCATGCGAAGTATCCAAAGCAGTGCGAACAGGTTGGGCTCCTTATTCAGAAGTCAATATACGATCTTACAACCAGGTGGGATAGAAAAATACCAAACGTCGCTACCAATATTGCTCGTTTGAAAGATATTGCGAAATAGTTGCTATTTAACATTAACTTTGTTT
>CAKNWW010092177.1:0-17342 GCA_932074435.1 Andricus kollari | reverse complement strand
AGACATCTAATATCTTTTGAACGCGATTTTATAATTTTTCATGGTTTTCTTCGGGTTTTAACGTTCACATTTTATGTTGATAATTTATCCAGAACATCTTTATCCAAAGCCTTTAAATATTTGACGAAACATAAAATAAACAATGATTACTTAGCCCTATAGTACATAAATTTGATTTTATATCAAAGCAAATTTTTTTTTAAGTGGACTAAAAATAATTTTCAATAACGAACAGTTTTCCTGATATTTAATTTCTTATATGTATAATAAAATAAACAATTTGTTTGACTGACAAATTTAAGGTTGGGCCCGGGAAAAACCTTCAGATTCGGCCGTTTCTCTCGCGGACATCCTCGGAGCGTCAGCTATGAAATGCATCAATCGCGACCGACGCTAAAGTGGTGGGGGTAGCGCTCGAGCGAGAAATTGGAGAAGCGGACATGCACGGGGCGGCCATGATCGGAGTTTGGACTGTATTAACACTGAAAATGCCTGTATCGCTTCACTTAATACGACATTATTTTAGTTCTACTTTCGTTCACACGACGTTGCGGAAGAGGCAAAAATTTCGACCAATCAGAGTTGAGCAAGGTGGATGTGACGTAGCTCAGGATAGGTTATAAATTCTGGAGAGAGTCAGTACTCACTCACTTGTTAGTCTGTCGTCTCTTACTCACGGTAGCCACCGAGTTTTACCAGTGTAAATAGTTTTTCGCCGCTCCTTCGAGAATCCCTGCCAGGTTGTCCCGGACGCTGCCAGAGGAGGCTACAATTACTGTGTTCGGTAAATCAGCCGGTAAGATTTTTTAGTATCTAATCTTGCGAAACCTCTCAGCCCTTATTTTTTTTGTTGCCCAAGAAAGCCCTAAATTTATCTACTTGGCCAAGAAAGCTCTAGATAAACTCTGTTTAATTTTAGTTGGCCAAGAAAGCCCTAAAATTTTGTTTGTTGCCCAGAAAGCTCCCTTTAATGATTTTGAGGTTAGGTTCGTCACGTGGCCATGAGGTTTCCCAGCATTGAACCTTTTGAATTCGACCATGTATGATTTGAATTGGTGGAACTTATTTTTGTGATTTGATTTTATGCAATTTATTTGTTGTTATTTTATTTTATGCAATTTATTTTGATATGATTTTTTGTGGCTTTTTCGGTCGTTTGCCTCATACCCTTATTTTTGTGAATAGTTGTTCCCCAGTCCTTAGTGCCCCAGAATAATAATTACTTGTTCCCTAAAATGAAACTATTATCACAACCCTTTTAGTGAAATGTAGCCCTTAATCTGAGATATGTTTTCATTTACCAAAAATTCAGTTGTTTGCCCCACAACCCAATATTTGTGAATAGTTGTTACCTAACCCCTAGTGCCCTTGAATAATAACTAGTTTTTTCCCTCGCTCCTTTCTTACGCAAAATTCATTATAATAAATAAAGATAGGATTTAATTGTTAAATTCCGCGAAATCATGGAGTATCGGACCGGTATTACATTAATTGTTTATGGCAATTCATTTTTGATTCAAAGGAACAAATTGTAAATGTTCTCAACAGAATTTTGTTTCATTTTGCTATAAAATTCGAAAATTGTTTTTGAAGACGTCAGACTACAATTGTAAATATAAGAAATTGTCAATTTTGTGATTTTCGATCGATCTTTGTTACGCCAATCGTATTGATTTATTAAAATAAATGGAAACTTGGTCAATTGCTATAATGATTCGCTGTATTATCATTCACGAGTAAGAAACCCTTATCAATACGGGACCACGCCTTCTGCTTAATATTCCCTCTTGGGATCTGAGCTAGTTTGAATTGAAGTGAGTTCTAATTCCGGTAAATCGTAATCTCAATAATGTCGTTTGTTTGCCGAGTCTAGAATTTGAAAGTTAGAATTCTAGTATTGAAGTCACTTTTGATATTTGATTTAATTATCGTGATTTTGTTGTTTTTGACCCAAGAAAGGTCTGGCACCCAACATATGTATAGTTGATTGATTCAAATGGAGATTACGGTGTCGAAGGTATATTAATTCTCTTCGTCAAAAAGACATTAATATTACAAAGATAACAACTCTATTAACTTCATATCAGACATTCAAGGCTTAGGTATCATATACAATAATTTAATTGCAAAAATATACATAAAAAAATTTGAATTTCCCGGGCTTAGGACGTATACAGGGTGATCCTGAACTCATCATAAACCTTGTACATACACATTCCTCGTAAAAAACTGAACAACAAATTACTGTGACAAAATGATGTACGATCAATAGTTTTTAAACTATTGAGAGTTGTAAAGAACCAATGGTAGTTAGCTATTCTCGCGCGTACATAAAGCATCTTGCGCGAACTATAGAACGCGATGCACTTCAAGTCAGTGATTCTAATATTCACCAGAGACAAACAATTTCGAATCAACGTGAAGTTCGCAAAACGTAACACCCTCACTTGTTCAGTGATTCCCCCGATTCAAATACGAAGCAAGGATATGGGTTTCTAAAAAATGAAATTAAAAAATTTAATGATAACCATTTAATAGTTTGTTGTTGTTGAACGAATAGGTTATAAAAACTTGACTGAAAATTGCACTAGTCATTGGAATGAACATGCGAGTAGTAATATTCAATTTACATCATTCTTTGAAGTATTTTTTGTAGTTTTTCGTAATATCTTGCACAGTAACATCTTTGATTCACAACAACAATTTGATTCTCTCAAAATTTATAAGCACATGTCACAAATATTGTGCAACAAGGAAAACAGAAGAGCCATTTACACGAATAAAATCGCATCGTTCCCAGATCGCAAATGATATTAATCGAAAAGCTACCGAAACCACTTGGCAGAATGATTTACATTGAACATTAGCCTTTATTAGAGTGGGCCAAAAAACTCTTTCTACGACTAGCGAATTTCTAATAGTGCCCATGTAAAAAATTGACAAGGTAGAATTGCGTCCAGTTAGGGCTATGTCAAGACCGTCTAATCGGGCCTTATTCGGGTGCTGGCTAGCGCAGCATGATCGAATTTTTTTCAAAATGTCAATCCAAAATATTTGTTTGCACATTACTAAAAATGGCCAGGTGTGTATAAAATTACCAAAAAGGAAAAATAAATATTCAAGAAAAAAATGTATTTTTTTCATCATGATCTTAGCAGCGACACATTAGCAAATTACTTTTTTCAACTTTTTTTTTTAAGATGAGGGATAGAGATTATGTAATAGTACGTAAAATGTGACTTTAATCATTATTTCTGCAGCCTATACTTAATTATTAACGTCCACAAGCTAAACAAGATTTTAACAAGACCGTCTAACTAGCGCCAGATTAGCTCTTTCAGACTAGCGTTTAACCATACAAAAACGTTCAACTTCTATTTAGGGCCATGATAGTCCATCTAGAGAGCGCCATTTAGCGGTCAAGTCGGTCTATCGACAATTTTCTACACAAATGGGTAAAAATTGTATTTTGCCAACAGTAATAAACTAGGGTGTAACGAAAAAACAAAATTTTGAGATTGGCATTGAACGGGGGGGGGGGGGGGGCTCAAAAGTTTATATTACTCTCCAGTGAGAAACCCCTCAAAGATTTTTTTGACCAACCAATATCTTCATACAGTCAGAACTCGAAATAAGGCCCAAATTCATAAACTTCACATCTTTACCTGAAAATGGTTACTTGAGAGATTTTAATGTCGCGGAATACGAATCTGAAGTCAGAATTTTTTAATTCAATATGGTGAACCTAATATGGCGGACATTTTTTTTTAATTACGCTGGATTTAGCTAAAAATAGTTACTTGGGTGTTTTTGGGGTAGCTGATTATGAATCTGGAGTCACATTTCAAAGATTCCAAATGTAGACCAAATATGGCGGCGAGGATTTAAAAATTGAAACGTATTTGACTGAAACTCGTTACTTGGGGATTTTTAAGATGGCTGATTACGAATCCGATGTCAACATTTAGACCTTTGGTATTGCATTTGTAAGCAGATAAATCTATCATCGCATTGAAACGCCTGCATTTTGGCTACAAAAAGCTTATTGTGTTTCGTACAATGTAGCACAATAATTTAAATTTATTTATTTACACATACAATACCGAAAATCTACATTTAGACCTCGGATTCGTGGTCCGCGAGCCCAAAAAACCCGAAGTAATAGTTTCTTCCCAAATGTGTCAAAATTTTTAATTTTTTGCCGTTATATTGGATACGACTTTTTTAGTTGAAAAATTTTGATTCCTAATTCGTAATAAGCATCTTCGAAAGCACGCGAGTAACCATTTTTAGCCAAGTGCGTTATAATTTTTACACTTTCGCCGTCACATTAAGTTCGCCATTTGGAATGCTTAAACTTTGACTCCAGATTCGTCATCAGTGACCCTGAAACACCTGAGTAACTATTTTTAGCCAAATAAGTAGACATTTATATATTTTCGCTGCCATTTTGAATTTTTAAATTTGATCTTCAGATTCGTAATCAGCGATCCAAAAAACACCAGAGTAACAATGTTACGCCAAATACGTCGAATTTTTATATTTTCGCCTCCATATTGTGTCCGACGTTTTTCATTTTTTAATTTAGACTTCAGATTCGTAATCAGCGACCCCAAGAATATCCGAGTAACTATTTTTAGCCAAATCCGTCAAAATTGTTACATTTTACCGCCATATTGGATCCGCCATTTTGTTTTTAAAAAATTCTGACTCCAGATTCGTAATTAGCGACTCCAATCACCCTCGAAATATGTGGACTTCCTGAATTTGGACACTATTTCGAGGTCTGACTGTATGAAGATATTAGTTGATCAAAAAAACCTTTCAAGGGCTTTTTACTGGAGGGTAACATCAACTTTTGAGAACTCTCCCCTTCCCAGACCTATCTGAAATTATTTTTCGCTCCACTCTAATAGTAAGCCCTCCAAATTGTATTTCAATCAGGTAATATCTTCTGTAAATTTAGAAAAATATCCTATGGGCCAAAGAATAGTGTTTAATTTTTTTTAGGTACAGTTTTTGGTAGTAAATAATAATACAAGATTAGAGAATAAAAAACGAAATTGGTTTTTCAGATAAAACTTTTTTTAATACTGCAAGAAACGAGTTTTTTGGATTGAATTAACAGCATATTGTTTGGAACATTTTTTAACAAGTCGTGCTTGAAATTTCTTCAGCTGTGATCATAGAAACATGTCATTGTTGTCATCAGTTTTTTAGCAACTTTAGATCTTGCACATCACGAATAACGCGAGGAAATCTTCTTTATAAGATAGCAAAAGAATTTGCTGTTCCTCTGATTCACGCGAAAGAAATGCTAAGCACGAAATATTGAACTTTTCTCAAAGAAATCTGCAGTTAACAGAATCCAAAAAACCAATTTATTTTAAACTTTAAGAAAGTTCTAACTTTAGCACAAATTTAGTGTGTGTATTCTTATTTTATACTATTATTCACTACATAAAACTGTACGTATTAAAAATTCAACATAATTTTTTAACACATCGGAAAATTTTGTTTAATTTACCAAAGTTAAGATTTTCAAATCCATACACAAAACAGAAGATATTATGCATCTACTACTGTTGAGCAAATACCTTTTGAACCCACTTTTAGAATCCGCTACCTGAAAAAAGTGTTTTTCAGCCCACTAACTTCTCATAAATTCATTTTTAATGTTTTACACTTGCAAAGGAATACTGTTCTATTTCCACCCTTCTGCTCATAATATCTTTTACCAATTTTCTTTAGTACAACTTTAATCAGAGAATACAATCCCGAGGGTCACATTTTAGTGCAAAGATTTGATCTACTTTTTCAAAAGGACCAAAATGTTCCCCATGTCATCAACTGTAGCAAATGTTTGGAGATTAAATAAAATAACGTGCTACTTACAAAAACGCTTCAAAGATGGGTGCTTATTTGCAGCTCAAATTAAAAAAGACGTTCCGACAAGACTAGTTATCTTAAAAAGATTACAAACATAAAAATAATAATCTTCTTTCTTATTTTTCGAAAAATCAATGTCGTTTTACTATGCGTATTGAATGAAAAACTACAAAAAAATACTTTAAAGAATGATGTAAATTTTACATTACTATTCGCATGTTCATTTTCAATGCTTAGTGAAATTTTCAGTTAAGTTTTAATAACTTATTCATTCATCACAACAACAAAAAACTATTAAATAGTTATTATTTACTTTTTTAATGTCATTTTTTAGAAACCCATATCCTTGCTTCGTATTTGAATCGGGGGAATCACTGAACAAGTGAGGGTGTTACGCTTTGCGAACTTCACGTTGCTTCGAAATTGTTTGTCTCTGGTGAATATTAGAGTTACTGACTTGAAGTGCATCGCGTTCTAGAGTTCGCGCAAGATGCTTTATGTACGCGCGAGAATAGCGAACTCCCATTGGTTCTTTACAACTCTCAATAGTTTAAAAACTATTGATCGTACAACATTTTGTCACAGTAATTTTTTGTTCAGTTTTGTACGAGGAATGTGTATGTACGGGGTTTATGATGAGTTCAGGATCACCCATACTGTGACGTGGTATTTTATACCACGCCCAAATTTGACATATTCACGCCCAGTTAACTTAAACTCAAGTAAATGTATATAATATTAGTTATCCAGTTAATACAATAATTTGTCTAGATACCTTTTTCTAAAAACAAGAATATTGAAGTACTCTATGTGATATTTGTAATCCGATAGATCTACTGTGATAGACAGATAAATTCAAAACTCAACTGCGATCAAACCGTTCAATACACTCGAGCAAAAGTTTTTTTTCCCTGAATCAACATTTCATCAGTTTTCCTACCGACTCTCTCGTTATCTGACAGTTAAACTCTTATTTTCAGTATACATTTATTTATTTTCAATCGCATGTAAACAAGTGGAATTCATCACTCAGGAATTGCCACTTTTGGACAACAGATGGCACCAGGCTGCTTCCGCGGCCGCACTCAATAGCATGTTAGCTCTTTGTGGGTTCTTAATGAGGTAAACGCGATAGGCTTAAAACCCCAAAGTCACAGTGACTTCAGAGTGCACAACGCTGCTGTGGATACGTCATGTTCAGGAGAATTTTTTGGGACTTCAGAGTTACGAAGGATAAAAATATGGTTCGTGAGTGATGCTTTGTATATTTACGTGTGAAAAAAATACACAATTATACACCAATAACGACTTTCATATATTCGACTTATTTCCGCCTTTTTAGCTGTTTCGGACCACTGTGCGTCTACTTCCTTCTTGCCGCTGGTTATTGTAGTAAATTGTTGCGAATTTCGAAAACGATAAATGTATATCACTTTATAATTTTAAAAACACTTAAAAACTGTCCACAAAGATGTAAAAAATGCCAAACACACCGCGGGGACGCGAAGAAAAATGTGTTCTATTTTAGGTTATTTTTCGTCAGAGAAAACAAACGCCGGTCGCCACCTAAATTGCCGCCCCGATTGCAAACACTTAGGAACGTTAGAAATAGAAACATAACCTCTATACACAATATAAAATAATTGAAATCGATTAACAAATGGTACACCAATTAGGAACGATTGAAAACGATTGAAGTTTTGATAACTGTGAATCGTGTTCAATTGATTATTTCTAGAAGCGATCCACTAATGCCTTCGACATTTTATTTTATGTTGTTCAATAGACACTCTCAGGCCCGACCATCACATTCTTAAAACCGGCTTCGCCAGCTATCACGCACTATACCACCCACAACACTACCATACACGGCTATGCAGTCGTGACTGCACTCTACACCACCCACACGTTTATACGATCACGACTTGGCAGTCGTGAATCATTATCACGCATACAGGAATATTTCTAAGTCAGATTAACCGGAAGGAAGGAGCACACATGATCAAAACAACACTGTCACGTGCGAGCGTTGCCACCGACTGATTCAGGGATGGTCAACGTAATGGGAAGTAGACGGCCGCGTACTATTATGGTTATATTTAGTTCGCAGACAAATTGTATGCGCGCTGCGGACATCAGCGGGTGAGCGGGGCAAGGGAAAGTTGAATTTTAAAAACCGCGACGCGAAACATGACATAAATCAACATAACCAGAAAAACTTATTTCTCAGCGAGCTGCTTATGCAATTTTGCCTGTTGTTGTTTGTGTAAAATTATGAAAACATGATTCAAAAGACATTAAAAAATGTTACTTTTTCGTCTTTTGACTCATATTCTTCAAATTTTGCATTAAGTCTTTCATTCTCCTTAAATTATATTAAAATAATAAATTTATAAAACAAATGAAAAGAACTAGATATAGATATACGTGTACTGACACATGTACATACGGATTTAGTTCCAAGACCAATTGTACGCGGCGCTAGCTCTGGGTATCCATTGCTCTCCATAGACTACAAACTATGCGATAGAACGGACTAAGGATAATTGCGAGTTACTGGAGGACGCTATTATGAACGTGCCTTCACAGGCGTCTACTGCTGCAAGGTACCGTTTCGTGTATAAGGACCGTGGTGTTACGCGCTAAAGCGATTGTCCGCATCGTCTCGTTCATTCTGTGTTCGGCCATTGAATCAAAGTGAAGGTTTGCCCTGGGAGGCAGTTCAGTAATCCTACTTATCTCGAAAATTGTCACATCAATTTGAAGTTTGTCAAGGCGTGTTGCCTTAAGGGCATGTGATACTTCAATCGGGTTCAGTTCCCCCGGGTTTTTGTCCAGAAAACTTAAAAAATTTTAAAACTGAATTCGGAGATGCTATGAAATAGAATAACGGACGTCCCCGAACTCTTTCTTTAAGGGATAATAGCAAAAAATATATTCTGCTAAATAAAATTTTTCTGTATATGCAATATTTGGAGGTTAGGATCGGTTGTCAAGTCTCATTTTTTGGATTGCCTACAAATAAGCTTAGTTCCGGGACATTAGTTGCTATGTTTTATAACTTGTCCTAAGTTTTCGACCAAAAATATTGTGTAGTTTGGAAGTAAAGCTGCGGGGAGAATTGTAACACACGTAACCTCAAAATACACACATATTAATTAAATGTAGCAAAATGAAATTTTTTAAAATTATTCCACAACAGAAGAGTTCGGGGACGTCCGTTAGCATGTTCGCTATCATTCCCCAAATTTTTAAGGCAAAATCTTTATTATTGTAGGAAAAAAGCCGGGGGAACCTAACACGGCTAAAATCGATAATTTTTCAAGTATCACATGCCCTTAATTGTTAAAGGAATCAAAGAAACAAAATTCGATTCAGGCGTGAGCCTATCTTTTGATAGACGAAAAGACGCGTGGAACTCTTGTCAGTGTGGCTGAAAGGTATGTTCCTCACAGTTCGCCTTCCTTAATATTTAATGGGTCACTTCAGAGTGTAGATTGGTTAAAATCAGTGCGTGGTCGCGGAATGATGTGCTCTCTTTTTACACGTTAGTAGGGGGATTTAAACTGTGAATCTGGCGGGAGTGGGCATAGTAATTTTTCAATCGAGTCTTCCAACATGGCGTGGAATCACGACAGCTAAGGTCAATCAAAGTCACCGCCATTTTGGAAGATCGCGGCTTTTAGTTGGTATGATTAATTGAATCGGTCGGAGTGATATTATAAGTAAAATAGAATCTCAAATTATCTAAGATGATCGGTGCTACTTTTGAATACGCATTTCGTTGGGTTGGGGGTCGGCATCTCTTACGCTAATGTTAGCCAGTCTAGCACGTAAGACGCCGTACTCATATTGCACCTCCAATTTAATAAGTAATTTGTGAAGGCATTCAGCACACTAGGAAATCAGCTAGATAGATGTAAGCATAATTAGTGCCGAGAAGTGGTTGGGATTGAGGCCGACAAGTGAAATAGTCCAAAATGGTGTCGACCTCGTATGACCTTTCGTGTCACAAATGGGATGCCATGATAGAACGTTTCTAACCTATCATGTAGATCAAATCGCGTTAAAGGTGATAATAGATACTCATTTCCATGGATAAAAATTAAGACTAGCTAGGTGATTTATTTTTTTGTTTCAAGTACAAGATGAGCCAGCAATTGATATAAGACTTTGGTCGTTCAGACGTTGGGGCGAGTAGCTGACACCTTATGAATAAAGTTCTGAAGCACCATTGAATACTGACATGTAAATAGTCGATATCTTTCATGTGTCATTAGATATAAGTAGAGACCGATATTGGACTTGTATTTTTCTTTACGGGATCTATTTATTAAATGTGAGGCGTCAAGGGCCGTTTAAATACAATTGACTTTCTGTTTGTTACCCATAACTGCGGTATTAATTATTTCCATGGCCCAGTTTTAATATTTTATTCTTGCTCAGGTTTTTCCTAACCCTACTCCTCTCTGTGTTGAGCTAGTAGGAGAGGAACAGAGATAACCATAGAGGGTAGTATGTCAGTATCGAAGTAGAGTTGAATTAAATTAAAACGTGAAATAATAGGAATTTAAATAGAACATGACTTCTGGACCTTTTGGTCGTTTAGGGTTTCTTTTGTAAACGATCTAGCGCCCTTCAGGCAAAATATAAGATCAATTTAACTTTAATTAATGCTATAAATCCTGATTCAGTATTGGCTTAGGCACGGCCAATAGAATGCAGAATAAAAGTCAGGAGTTCTGATTGGCCTAGGTCTAAGCCAACAATATCAATAATCTAAAACTTGAAAAGACTAGGTTATAATACGTATATATTACGCGAAATTGATCCCATTTTAATTTCATACAAATTTGCACTTTCTTTTAAAAAAATTTAGAATATATAATAATTTACTCTAGGATTTACCTACTGTAAGTATAGATACGCTAAAATATATGTTTTCTGCATAAACCGTATTCACATAACTCTGTTTTACTTCTAGACGAGACAAACATTTTATCAAATTTTAAGGTTATGTCGATCTCATTTTAAAATTTCAGCTGTTTTAAAATGACAACTATGAACAATCTTCCGAGAAACTTTTTACAATTTCCGTTAACTAATAATAAGGTAAGCGCAATGAACATACTTAATTGTATTACTTCAACTCTATTTTTAGTCAAAATTGTGTATCCTCTACAGAACTACGCCTTGGAAAGGACTCGGATCCGAGTCTAAACATGTCGGCAATATTGAAATAAAAACAGCAAAAACCCGGAAAAGGCCTTCACTACATTAATATTTTGTATTAATATTAATCTTATATTTTAATTTAAAATTGCCCGAGACAAAAAAAAATCGCGCGCCCAGCCCGCTTGTTCGTATTCTAATTTTTTTTAAACAAATAAACCATTGTTGGGATTAAAAAAACATAAATTTAATATCCTTGACAATTACTAGTAGATTCACCATTTAATACAATTTACATTTGTTTTGAGTTAATTATTTTTTAAATCTTTTAAATAATCAGTAACTCTATTATTCTTCAGAACCACAACGGCCAGAGGAATTGACTTTCAAGGATGTTGATCACTTGTGGCATCGCGGTGGGGAGAAACCTTATGCAAAAGTTCATGGACTATGGTCTTATGAACTTAATCCACCACCACACCGTAATTTAAAAATTAAAGCACAATCCTCAACAAATATTAGAGAATCGGGTTGCTGCCTATTTTCAAATATATTTTTTTCCTAGTGAAATAAAAAGAGCACTAAAAATTAAATACAGTTACTTGAGAAAAGTTTTTAACAATAAGTTTGAATACTTTCTTTAATTTTTAAAAAGTATTCTTTTTAAATTTGTTGAGAGACTGGAAATAAACATCAGTCTGTGCAGCGTGGTTGTTTTGTGAATTAATATGGCCGCTAATGCAAAAATTAAACATAACCTATTTTCACGTTTATTATTTAAAACGTGTTTAAGAAGTATAAAGTAGAGCCTAAAGAGTCTTCAAAATGCCTAGAATTCAACCAGAATCGGTATTTGTAAAGTTTAACACGGCAAATGTGCCAAAAGTCAACATTTTGATTTCACGATTTTGTTCGTAAGGTGTCAGCTAGGTACTACGACAGTCATCAGAGGAAGCCATCGTTTTAATTGTTTTAGCGGTTTACAGTATTTGAAATTTCAAGGTCACAAAATAGTGTAAAAAGGGCACTCAATACTATTTTTAAATATCTTTTTCATCTCGGAAAAAAGTATTCAGACTTTTCTTTGAATCCACTAACATTTATAGAATTGTATGCAGTATTTAAAGAATATATTATCTAAAATTGTTGCAGCAACCTCATTCTGCCTAAAACGTCTAGTTTTTTCCTAATTATTTTAAAGGCATATGCAAAAATTAACCGAGCTTGTTCAAGTTGTTAGTTTATTATGATTTTTTGAACTACCGACAACCGGGGTAATTATGGATCGAAATTTGCGAATTGTTCAGATCGCGGTTCCGCTAGAAATCAGAAAATGTACTAGATTTTTCTTGTATTATATATGACTGTTTTTATGTGTCTTCCAAAGATACCGTGCGAATGTAAACAAAAAATTCTCCTTCGAACTCATTAATAGTAAAATTTTGATCCATATTTACGCTCGAGATGGGGTAATTATGGAACAAAATATTAATTTGGTAATAAAAGTATATACAAATTTTATATTGGATCCAGATCAGTTGAAAATATTTTTTTGGGCACTACAAAATATAATGATAAAAATAATTTCATTAGTTTTTTTAAGAATACCTAGGTAGGTTTAAAACAAAACTAGTAATTAAAAATTTAGCGCAGTTCACGCACTTTCATCTGAGGACTTCCCTTGCGCTCCCTTCAAATATTGATTTTCGATTCGTAATTCGACAGTTGCTAATTTCTGAAGTTTTTGTTACTTCTTAGTTAAATGTCAAAGCTTCGTACTTATAGACCAACATAGAGCACACTTCACCATCCTATGGATTGACCTAGGGCAAAGTTTCGAAAAGTTCACTATAGCCGCAAAAAAAATTGAAACATATTTGATCCATAATCACACCAAATAACGGTATAAAAAATGGTAAGGTTTCAGCAAAAAGATTAAAATTTAACTTCTGCGTCAATTATTTGCAGAACTACGTAATTCTTGGATATTAAAAAAAAATCAAGAATCTAACGATCAAATTTGGACAAAACCTTCTCAAATTCTCCATTCAAATTAAAAAATCCAAGGAAAAAAAGGAGGCAGCCATCAAACACTTTCTATTTTTTTCTTTTGTCTTTTTTTTTTAAATTTTTTTGTTGCGAATAAAGAAAAAGAACAAGAAAAAAAAAGAAAATGACGAAAGGTAAATAGATTTGGAGGCTGTCTTTTATGTCCTTACGTTTTTTACGTATTTTTTTTTAATTTGAATGCGAACATTTGAAATAGTATTGCCCAAATTTAATCGTTGGATTCTTTTTTTATGTTATAAATAATTATTAACATTATATATATTTTTCTTATCGGATCAGGTGAAACACAAAGAGTCAATCCTATAGAAGGTGATATAGTAATACATAGTGGAGGTGTTTTTGCAAAATTTGAGGGTGGCAGGTGGCGTCGATGGCTTATTCCCTAGGCACATGCAATTCCTGATCATTCAGCGTGAGTAACGTGAAAACTAAAATACAATCTAAAACAAATATACTATAAAATTGTGCTTAAAATAACCAGTCTTTAAAAATAATTAATTGAGGCTGGTCTCCTCCAGCCACCAGGTGGAGATAATGAAGATCGTCCGCCCATGCCACAGCCCAATATATATTAAGGATAATGTCGCATTTGATCATTAAAGGAAAATAAAAAACTAAGAAGCTATGTTAAACTAATACAATAAATAAAGAGGTTTAGCATGGAAACGAATTATTTTTTTCCTTTCATCTAACCCTTGAAACATTTATTTGAAATATTCTCACCATTTAGATACATATGAATAATTGGTAACGGCCTTGCAAAGAATGTTTAAAAAACCACATAAAAATCTTCATTCAGATAATCAAATATTTTCCTCTGATCGATTCTCCCATAAACAATGTTATATGGCTCTTCACCTTTACCCCTTAAATTCCGCACTTTAAGCGTGATAAAGCCAAATTCTCATGGGATATCACATTCATCCAAAAAAGTAACATTAATCATTAAATCATCATATCTGTGAAATTATAAGCAATTTATAACAATGCGCTATCCCCCTTGTGAACAATCCATGATCTGAATCCAATGAAGTTTAGATTTCATTCTGTTAATTTTAGAGACTATAGTCTCGGGAAAACACGAAACGAAATCACAACTGATATTTGCGAAGTTCCGAAATAAGGAATTTCCGAATTTCGGTGTCACCGTATACAAATTTTAGGTGTAAGTGCCGATTTCCCGGCCCCCAATAGATCACGGTCGGGAACGCTCTTAACATCGGTGTGGAAGAACTCGCGCTGGGCTTACTCTTAAGTGACAAAATGGGTACAGAAATAAATTCTATAGCGACGAAAACTCCTTTATTACAACGGGGCCCGTCGAATTGCTTTTACGTGATTTTCCTAGTTTCTTCTAGATTATACTAGACGCAGATGGCCTTAAGCCTTACAGTTTTGAATTCTTATCCTCACTTTGATTTACAAGTATTAGTAGGAACGAAGGTTCAGCAAATGGCTTCCTTTAGAATTTTCCAAACGATTGGAACTTTCCCTTTTCTGCTTATTAGTGTTAAGAAACCTCTTCCGAATATTGCAAATTCATCTTTAAATAATATTTTCTCAGTTGAATTTAAGCTAATACGTTTTAGTCTTAAATCAAATAATACCAAATTACGACTGTGACGTAACAGGTATTACATCAGTTTTTCAACAAAACTTGAATGAATTAGTTTGAAAAAAAGAATATCTGTCATGACGTCGATACTGCAGCTAAATGCAGAGCAGGCTCGCCGATGAAAAAATATAAAATTTATTCAAGTAATAGAATCGCATCGCACGCCAAAAATACGAAAATCAGCACTTAATTATTTTTATTATATAAGAAAGATGCCAAAACGTGGAGACCTAGGGGGTATAAATTTCCATGTTATCATTTCTTCTTGCAAGAAAGCTGCCATTTTATTTTTGTGATCAACTGATTGAAATAAAGTGTAGAAATCTTTTAATTCACAACTAGCTCCGACAAAATTAGTTGCATTATCAGAATGAATGGTTCGAGACCTTCCCCTTCTTGAAAAAAACCTTTTTAGGCTCGCTATGAAGGCCTCAGTAGTCAAGTCACTAACGAGTTCGAGATGGATGGCTTTGGTCCCCATACATACTTAGACGGCGACATAGACTTTGATTCTTTTTTTATTTCAAAATTTTGTCTTCTTGACATACAAAGGACCGCAAAAGTCTACGCCGACATCAAGGAACGGTCGAGAGCATGAAACTCGTTCAGAAGGCAAGTCACCCATCAGGTACTCGATCTCACGAGGTTTAACGCGAAAACACGGGACACATTGATGAACGATTTTACGTGTTATGTTGCGGCCGTTGAGAGGCCAATATCGCTCGCGAACAGAATAGAGGGTTCCTTGTGTTCCAGCGTGTTTAAGTTTCACGTGCTCTTCTCGAATAATGAGATGAGTTATGTGATGATTAGAGGGCAATACAATCGGATGTTTCTGATCAACGGATAAATCTGCGTGATTGAGACGACCACCTACTCTGAGGATGCCATGCTGATCTAAAAAAGGATTCAATCACAGTAACTTGCTATGTTTGCTCAGTATTTTACCCTCTTTCAAGTGACTAATCTCTTTGGAAAATGCGTTTGCCTCAGTCAACCTTAAAACTATTTGCATCACGACCGCGATTTCTGTTGCCATGACAGCGCCGCACCGCTGTTCTGTAGTCTTACAATTATGAATAAATCGAGTGATGTAGGCTATGACTTGCGTGAGTTTTGTTAGAGAGCTATACTTTTCTAGGATAGAAACGTTATTTGTTGTCATTCTCATTCAAGACCGTTTTTCGAAAGCGTTGAGGTTATGAATTCTTGAGGTAATTGCCCTCTCGATACTAAGTCAGCTGGATTGTCTAACGAAGGTACGTGCCGCCATTCATGATTTGCTGTCAAATCTTGAATTTCTGTAACACGATTACAGACGAAAGTTTTTAACTTGTGAGGCTCAGTGTTTATCCAACTGAGTGCTATAGTAGAGTCGGACCACAAGACCATCCTATCGAAATTAACATGAAGCGCATTTTTTACGGTGTTAATTAGGCAAGCAAGGAGAATCACTGTACACAGTTCTAAGCGAGGTAAAGTCAATGGTTTAATGGGAGCGACTCTGGATTTTGAACATACTAGAGCGACATTTTTTGAATTTTGCGGATCAACCGATAGAATGTAAACGCAAGCACCATATGCCTTCTCGCGCGCGTCACAAAATCCGTGCAACTCTACTTGTATATGATCTGCAACGAGGATTGGTCGGCTGAAGTCGATATTGAGTAGGAGTGGTAACTGGCCTTGATATTCTGATCACATGGTGTTTATCTCGAACGGTACTGACTCGTCCCATGACACTCCCACCTTCCATAAGAACTGGATCATCAATTGGCTTTCAAAATAACGGGACCCAACAGGCCAAGGGGATCAAGTAATTTTGACATTTGCGACAAAATTGATCGATTTGTTGGCTTAGATCTATCGTTTGTTAGATTGATCGAATAAACCATGGTATCTCTGCGACAGTCCCATCTTAAGCCAAGAGTTTTGATCGCCGAATCGGGATCAAGGGATATGTGAACGCCGATTGAATTACCTACATCGTCCGATATCAGCGAAAGGTCGTTAGAAGCCTATTTGCGAAGCGTGAAACCACCCTTTTTAAAAAGCTGGTTGAGATCATCGCGTAGGTTCCTTGCTTCATGTGGCGTATTGGCACCGGTTAGCAAGTCGTCTACATAAAAGTCTCGCTTCAAAAGAGGGGCAGAAGGGTGTTGCTCTACTTGATCATCGGCTAAGTGATGTAAGGTTCGAATGGCAAGAAACGGAGCACAGGAGGTTCCGTATGTGACTGCGTTTAACATATATTCATTCAACTCTTCTTGGGGGCTTGACCGAAATAAGATTTTTTGGTAGATCGCATCATCTGGATGTACTAGCACCTGACGGTACATTTTGTCAATGTCCGCCGTAAAAGCTATTTTATGCGAACGAAACCGAACAAGGATCGAAAATAAGTCATTCTGAATGGTAGGACCGACCATTAATATTTCGTTTAAAGAAACCCCAGACGACGATTTTGCTGACCCATCGAACACTACTCGAATCTTTGTCGTGAGGCTGTCCTCCTTGATTAAAGCATGATGCGGTAAGTAAAAACCGTGTTCCGATTTATTTTTGTTTTCGACCAAAGTGAGGTGACCTAAAGATT
>CAKNWW010092156.1:0-13844 GCA_932074435.1 Andricus kollari | reverse complement strand
TTAATTTTCAATAAAATACTTGAATTTTCAACCCAAATAATAGCAACCATATAACATTTTTACTAAAAAGATAAATATTCAACCAAAAATACATGTAATAGTAGAATTGTCAGCCAAAAAGAATAAACTTTATACGAGAAAAGGGGAAGTTTCTTGAGAACAGGGAAAAAGAGGATTTTTTTTAAATGAGGGGAAGGGGGGAAAAGTGTGAAAACAATATAAAATAGTATATTATATAGCTAGGGGCGAAGGCTGCGATAGCTGACGAGTGTGAAGTTGTCGCCACGAGCAATGTACGATTTTTTCCATCAAGTGCAACGGTATTTCGGCTTTCGCTGGCTTTCAAGTGATTGCGAGATAAAAAATGACACTGCCAGAATTGCCAGAATAATGGAAACTACGAGGTTATCCCTGACGAAAGTTTCGGATAGGATTGCATTCCTATACTCTGTTCCACGAGAGAACGAATTTGGCCGCGCAAGTTTTTATGAAAGAAGGCGTCGACACATTTTTTTTCGTTTGGTCGACAGCCAATCGCTGTTAAAAGAGGACACAACTATTTCAAATACACTGACCCAAGTTTTTTCCTACATTTTTTGTAGCTTGACCGAGGGCCAGATGAGCGGACCGAACGTGACAGTTACAATAGGCCCAGACAAATACTCACGCCTACGATTCCCCTTCTTTGACAAGATGCGCGCAGAGAACGAAATTTCGTCGTTTCAGAAATTCGTTCTCTCGTGGAACAGAGTATAATTAATCCAGTCATCCGAAGCAATCCGAGTTAATCCGAGCATAACCGAAAAAAGTTCTACATTTCGTTCGATCGAAATCGGTTAAAAATTAATCCGATTGGTTCGGATATAGATTCCGGAATAATTCGGAATGAATTCCTATCCGATACTTTCGCCAGGGGTGTGCGGCGTTGGTTTAGTGCAGTTAGTAGAGACATGCGCGCGCATAATCCCACCACTTTCATTCAGTCGTGCAATGTATTACGACTTACTTTCGCGGCTGCTGATACTCAGCAGGAATCGGCCGCTTTCGCTTCGCTCAAGAGGCAGCGAAAGTCGATCTTTCGTTGTGGGTGTTATCAAAGATTGAAAAATTATTATTCTCATATTCCGTGTGAAGAATTTAATTTTGGATATGAATGGCTTTATCCCTGAGCATGATTTTGAATATTTACCTTTCTTGAATTTTTAGCTTGTTGCCTAAAATCGACCGTTTGGGTGCCATACAGCTGTTCTTGCATTTGCAGAAGTCCCTTGTTTCTCATGAAGTTGTGTAAAAAAAATAAATAAAATATGAGTGAATTCTAAAAATGCGACAACAGATTTATTGGGCCCAACCACTCAATTATGAACCTTTTGCTCATTAACCTTTCTTTTTCAGTTTACCGCAGTGCATAAAGCTAGCAATCTCTCTAAGTATTTTATTGACTTACGCCCTGCAATTTTACGTGCCAATTGCGATAATCTGGCCACAAATTGTTGAACAATACGGACCCTTGCAGTATCCAGTCACTGTAGAAATCATTTTTCGTTCAAGTGTCTGTTTCCTAACTTGTGAGTATCTTTACGCTTTGAATTTCCTAAGCTACAGATAATTTCTCTCACGAGAAAACAATATTTATTTACAAAATTTATCAATTGTTCCAGTCATCCTCGCAGAAGCAATTCCACACTTGGGTCTTTTCATATCGCTCGTTGGCGCAGTAAGCAGCACGGCTCTGGCTCTTCTTTTCCCGCCAATCATAGAAATGGTCGTCTGCTGGCAGAGCCCAAAACTCGATAAAGTCACAATAACAAAAGACATATTTATATTATTAATCGGCCTCTTGGGGTTCGCCACCGGAACATACGAAAGTATTACCGCCATCGTCAATCAATTTAGCATTGAAAAATAACAAAGAAACAACTCTATGATCTCGTACCGAAAGCGACAATTGACAAAATTTGATATTATTATAGCAAATTGTTTTCTCTTTACAACTTAGTTTAATAGCAAGTTTTAATAGATCGCGTGCAGCTCTTCTTTTAGTCACATTACATTGGTACAATGTAGTATTTCTTTCGCCAAAAAGTTTGAAAAATGTTTTAAATCGTAAGGTGAGCTGCCTGCGTGTAAACTAAATATGTACATAGAATTACTAGCCTTAATTAGTGTTATCTCTACATAATATAGTACACATATACTTTAGAGTATCGCGAAAGCAGTGGAATCTTCAATCATCTAAATCAAATTCAAACAACATTTTTCTATACTTCAGAAACTTCCGAATACTAAATTTATTTTCTTAATCACACAGACTAGGATCGACGAATGAAGATTTCTTTTATCTTTTATATCCACTAAATTTATATACGCGAAATTATGCATTGAAGCAAGATCACAAGAAGTAGCAAAGTTCGCTAAGACTTGGCGACAATATAAAAATATGATGCAAAAAGTACAAAGTTTTGTTTATAATGGCCATACATGTTAGGTAATAATGAAAAAGATTTGGATTCATTCAGCAGGAGTAAGTGCGACCATCGAGAAACGCAATTGGTCTGGATCGCGTTTCATATATTCCTGACAAACACGAGCGGCATCTTCTAGGAAAGTAGCGGCGGTGGAAACTCCGTGATTGATTGGAGCTTCTTTCCGTCCGTCTACGATTTGAAACAGAATTAAATTTATAATTAGTTTTTATAATTAGAGTACAAAGCTCTAAATTCTTTACACTTCAATCAAAACGACCTACCTAACTCATAGATATGGCCATCTTTTTGTACAAACGCAACAAAGTGATGAAACACCGGCGTATTCTCACTAGGAGCCTGTAATATATTATAAATTATAATTAGAAATTACGAACAGAAATTGAGGAAGAAACAAAATAAGAATCATGACCATTTACGGTAGTTTGAATTTCAGTCAACTCCAGTCATTCTTTAGTCATAAATCGCAAAGAGAATAGACTTTTTTATTTTGTAGGTGGAGTTACAGGACAATAAATACAAGTGCCTCAATTAAATGGTGACTCATTTATAATCTCTTAGATTTTATTGCTCAAAGCATCAAAAGATTATAAATATTGCCGCTTTTCCTTTGTGAAAAAGATAAATATACTTTTATGTAGTCTACGTATTTACAGAGTATTAAAATTCATACTTCATGAAATTTTGTTTCATTCGTGTAGTTTCATGCCTTTCCTAAGCTAATGAACAATTAGATTTATCTTATCATGCGAGTAGTAATGAAAGTAATAACTAACTGTCGATTGTTGAGAAAATTGCGCAAAAGAAACTTTAAAGTTGAAAAATTTGCAATATCAGGCCTGAAAATGTTCCATGCAGGGTGGCTGTTTTAATTAAAGAAAAAAATCCCGATTCGTAAACATTTTTCACGGTCATTGAAATTAAAAGATTAAATTGAAAAATTAAAAAACTGCAAACTAAAGCACTCAAAGAATTTTAAGTTTTGAAATTGAAATTTAACATTTTTTAATTCAAACGCTCAATAATTTATACGTATAAAATAAAGGCTTTTAACACTTTTCAAATGAAATTTTTTAATTAAGTGCCATTAAACGGCAAAATAAAAAATTTTTAACTTTTATAAATTTAACATTTCAAATATTTCTGGTTAAAAAATATAAATCTACGCTATAATTTTTAATGCTTTAAATTGGAAATAATCCTCCCTTTCAAATCACAATTATTAAAAATGTTCAAAATATAACATGTCCCTAATCAAATTCAATACAAAATAAATAAATAAAATGCTCTCTTTTCATTTGAATGTTGAAAATACCAAATTTCCTTCGCGTCCACCCAATAAAATGTTAAAAAGTACAAATTGGCCTCTTCCACTTCATAAACCAATGATAAAAAAATTTCTCCCTTCCAACTTAATAAAAATGTTCAAAACAAAACAAAAACTGTCCCTCTTCCAATTTAGAAAAATATTTGAAAATCAAAATGTCCTCCCTTCCAACTATGTTTTTTTAATCACCCTCTTCCAATTCAGAAAATAATTGCAAATGAAATATTCTTGCCTGAACAACAATAAAAGTGTTAACAATAAAAAAATGACCTCTTCCAAATCAGACAAAAATAACGAAAATTGCATCCCTTCTCCGCATCTTTCTATTCAGAGAAAAATTGAATACGAAAAAGTTCTCCCTTCCAACTCAACTAGACAAAAACCTTAAAAATATATAACGCCCTTCTGCCAATTCAACAATTTTCAAAATACCAAATTTACCCCGCACCACTCAATAAAATGTTAAAAAGAAAAAATTGGCGTCTTCCAATCACTTCGAATTCAGAAAAACAATTAATAACAGAAATTTCCTCCGTTCGATCTGAATGAAAATGTTAAAAACAAAAGGCACCTCTTCCAATTTCGAAGAACTTGAAAACGAAAATTTCCTCCTTTCCAATTCTACAAAAACTTTTAAATTAAAAAAAGGTTCCTCTTCCAATTCAGAAAAAAGTTAATACGAAAATTTCTAACTCAATAACAATGTTTTAAAAAAATATCCTTTCAGTTCATGAAATACTGAAAACCAAAATTTCCTCCTTTCCAATCCGATAAAAACATTAAAAATATCCTTCTAGCAATTCAACAAACATTAAAATTTCCTTGTTTGAAATTCAATAAAAATATCAAAAATACTAAATTTTCCAGGCCTATAGCTGAATAAAAATGTAAAAATCCAAAAAGTTCCTCTTCCAATGCGGAAAAAAATTAAATACCAACATTTCTTTCTTTTCTTTTAAAATTAGAATTGCGAAATTCAACCTTTTTTATACATAAACCATTTTAAGTAGAATTATTTTAATTGTAAGAAGTTTTAAGTTAATAATTTTTCAATTGTTATTTATACATCAAAATGCAACACTTTCACTTACAAATTCAATTGTTTTTAAAAACAATTTAAAAAAAATAGTTTTTGTTTTTAAACAAAATAATTGAAATTGTAACGTTTAAAGTTTAAATTTAACATTCTGAAATGTTAACGATTCAAGGTACATATTCTATTTCAAACAATTGAATTTTAATTTGTTCAGTTTTGAACATTTGATGTATAATTGCTCATATACAATTTTTTTGATTAACAAGTTTTAAACTGAATGAGTTAAAAATTGAATATTTTATAGGATTGGAAATTGAATAAAAGCGTTTATTTATGAATTTATTATGTTGAAGTTGTTGTAAAATTGAAAATAGTTTATAAAGTTTCAATCGGACGACTTTCAAATTGAAAAAGTTAAATTTCCAACGTTAAAATCTTTAACTTGTTTAATTTTGAGCAGATTCAGAACCATATTGTAAAATCAATTATTGTTCAATTTTTAACACTCGAACTACATTTCAGTTTTAAAAATCATTATTTAATTTATATTTCAAGTTGATCCACTTAAAACTTTTTGCGTCCAAAATTTTCAATTGCAAACGCTTTTAATTTTTTTATTATTCAAGTCTTCAAAATAACTTATTAAAATTCTTACTTAAAATCGAAAATTTGTCAGGTAAAAGATTTTAGAATCAAGCATTGTAAACTGAATGATTTTATAATTGAAAAAGCTAACAATTGAACTTAATATTAAAAAAAAGTTAGAATCCCGGAAGAAAAATTAATTCAAATTAATATCGGTTTGTGGTGAACCAAAACCAAACTCCTTTCTTAGACTGTTGTCGATAAAATCCAAATAAACAATTATTGGTCTTTACAGTCTTATCTTATAAAAGAAAACAACACATTTTAGATTAAAGTGTCAAACATTTAATCAACAACGACGACGTTTCGGCTCGGCTTTGAGCCATTCTCAAGATCTAAACAAAATAATTATATAAAAATTTAATAAAATGAACACGTTTTTATGAAGAAAGTCGAAACAATACAATTAACAAATATGTAAAATTTAGCATGAAATAAATTACCTGAAGTCGACAAAATTGGTCGGAAAAACATGAATAGTAAAATTGGAATGAAGTCATAATTTCGTAGTCAAAAAAGATAAAATCCAGTCAAAAAAATTAAAATATCTTTAATTCTCAAGCGAGATATTAAAGATCCACACATGTGTACTACATTATGAAAAAAGGACAACGGCAACAGTTTTACGACGATGACATGAACATACAATGAGCAAACAGACATGGTGTTGACAATAAGCAAACCTACAAATTTACTTTACAATTTTAACGATGGTAACATAAAAACAAACCCAAATGAGGCAATCGCGCCAAATTTTAAATAACTTAAACGTAGTACGGGTGCAAATGAGTAAGAAACCATGATTAAAGTTATTTTAAAATACTATGATAAATTTTATTAATGTTTAAAGTTTCAATCTGTAAATTAATCGATTTTTTTTGGAATTTATTAATGAAAATGGACTCTAAAATACGTCTTTTATATAAGTTTTTTTCTCTTGCTAAAATTTTAATGTTTTTAAAATCGAAATCAAAAAGGTGATCAAAATTCCAAGCATGTTGTGACAAGCCTGTACTTTGATTACCCACTACACAATCTCTTTTGTGTTCAGCTATTCTATCTTTTAATCTCCTGCCGGTTTCACCAATATAAATCTTATTGCAGCCCTTACAAGTGATACAATAAACGACACCTGACAAACAATCAATACTATCGAAATCTTTTTTTTTTTATTATTTAAAAATTTATCTAAAGAAGAAACATTGTTAAAATACACATTTATGTTAAATTTTCTTAAAGAACCCTTTAGACTTTAATTCACTGTCATTTCCCTTTTTTTCCAGTCTCAAACAATTCAATATCTTTTTATATTAAAAAGTATCTTAAATTATAAAAAAGTAGCAAGAAAGTGTTTGAAGAGAAAGAAATTATATTTTAAATGAAAAATTACCTCAGTTTGTCCTTCTTGTGCCAATTCTTTGTGCGTTTCAATAAGATCGTCTGCTTTGATTAGAAGTTCACCACGTTCAGTGCTTGAAAGATCTTTGGTCTTTTCCAAGAATGATTTCAAAAATCCATCTTCAAGTTGAAGCCTTCAAATAAAAATGAAATTTTTCAGGTAAAATATTATAGGGGACAAAGCGAAAAATGAGCTCAAAAAAGGGGATATAGGGTAATTTTTTTCAAGAAAAAGGAGCAAAATATGGGAAAGATTGAACATCTATTCTTAAGTGTAGAAAAGAAAAAAACATCTGTTTTAAGAAATGTCATATTTTTCTTTAACTCGATATAGTTATATTTTATTGTCATTTTTCTAAATGTACTCCATGTAAAGTAGCAACATGGATGAAACGTGGCATTTCCCTTGGATTTTTATCCCATAGAAATATGAATGGAGTATTCCATTTACGGTACATGGGGAAAAAATCCATAAATTTATGGGAAAAGGAAAAGTTTTTCGAGAAAAGGGGAAAATAGGGAAATTTTCAAAAGAAGGGAAACGCAGGGGAATTCTCACAATAGCATTTCGTTATATTTTTAATGAGAATTAAAAAATGCATACTCTTCAGTGTTATTAGCAAGGCTGTGAATTAAAGCGATGGTTCCACAAGCGTTTGAAATAAACTGCTTCAGAAAGTAGACATTAGGAGATATACTCTTATCATCATCCGCCTTGCTTTCTTCATTAGTTGCAGGTGCTTCTTGCTAAAATTTCAATTTTATATCTATGAAATTGGAGAAGATTTCTTTTAAACATCATATAATTTTTTATTTATAAGGATGAAATTTAGCAAACCTTCTCAGACAAAGGATATAAGAGAATCATGGCAAGTACTGGTCTGGGCAAAATGGCCAGCATATCGGGATCTACTCCATAGACATCGATGATGTTCCATTTTTTTGGAACGCCCACTTTATGCAACAACTAAAAAAAATTTCAATGTGAAATAACTCATGTTTAACTTCATAATAATTTGAAAAAATGAGAATTATAGGGTCTTTTTTATAGGCTTTTTTGAGTTTTAAAAACAAGAATTTAATTAACTGAATCAAAAAAAGTAACTTTAAAAACTACCTGTGAATTCGAATCTCGGGTGTTTTTACTTAATTTTTATTTATTTATAATGGTATGGTGCTCATTTTATCAGCACTTTGCTTCCTCATTATGATTAATTAGCAAATATATTTACTTTCTCATCGACAATGCAGTAATGATATTTTTTTATCATTTAAAAATGTTGTATTCTACGTCAACTTTGAATTATGTGAATTAAAAAAGTTTTACTACAAAAAATGAATTGTTTAAATATTATTAAGAGCTAAAAAAAATATCTAATATTTTTAGAAATCATTTGGTCATTTTTGAGATATTAGTGGGTAAAATAAGCGCTCTAAATTTCATCAATATATCTGCATCCGAAAAATTGCTTAGAAGATTGTATCATAGACATTTTTTAAATTGAGGAACGTTTCATTTAACGAATTTTTTATTTTCTATTTATTTATTTTATATTTCAAGATTTTATTCAAAGAAACTTAGAAAGTTTCGGTTTTTAAATTTAAATAATAAATTATAATTTTAAGCAGAGAGAAGGAAATCTTTTTGAAATATATGCAGGAAAATTACTCTTTCCCAGAATCATTTTTGACCTCAGCGTTTGAGAACATCCTCTCATTTTGAAGTATGATAATTGATAAATAAATATGGATCGTTACCATACATTTTATAAAAAATAGTGATCATTATTAACTTCTGTTTGGAATCGACGTTTTTAAATCCATTTTTTACTTTAATACAATCTTTTCAAGTATAAAATTAACAATTTTGACCCACATTATGAATAATTTGAATAATTACTCCCGAATTTTATCCTTAAACAACAACAATACAGCGTGACAAAACAAAAAACTTGTGGGACAGACTTTACAGTGATTTTTAAAATCGCCAACTAAAATATTGAACTCTACTCTTGATTTTTATCCTTTTTAACTCCAGATAAGTAATAATATAATAATAATAATAATAATAATATAAAAATATTATATAATATAAAAATAGAATAAGTGATAATAGTGATAGTAAATCTTAAATATTCAAAAAATGGTGGTAATATTAATTTGCAATTTTTCATTTTAAATTTGTAGTTTGGTACAGGTGTGAGACAAGACATTTTGCGTAGTTTTTGAATTATAATTTCTAAACGAAGTCGTCTAAAATTTTGAAACTCTACTAAATTGTATTCTGATATAAGTATTTACTGAGATAATTTTAGCAAAAAATTATTATTCCCAATAAGATAATAAAATTGTAAATCCAGTCACAAGGAATATTTATATTTTTGAGTTATTAACGTCAATAACAAAAAAAATCTCGTATACTTTAATAAAATTTTGAAAACTCCGTAAATAAAATAATTATTAACATGAATGATATATTTGATTAATCATTAAAATTATCCTTTTCGGTTAGAAAATCTTTTTAACTCCGTTGGAAATAACTCTACGAAATGCAGAATATTTTTTGTAAATATGAAAGTTTGCAAGCACAAAGATGCGAACATTATTGATAATGCGTTTTTAAATACGTAAAAAAAACTGCGAATTGAATAAATCTTCTATTTCTTTGTCGCAAAAAATATGAGATTTCCAATACTCACCAAGTACGACTAATTATCACTTGCTAATTGGAGCATTTGTAACGAATAGGAAGTGTAAATTGTGTTTTGAAATTTCGTTTCCGTTTATCATGTCGGAACTCATACTCACCTTTGTCATAACCTAAAAACAAAGACATTTATTAGAGTTCTATGTAGGTAAAAAGTATTTTCCTGGCGAAATTAATTCACTTACCTCAGGGTTACATTCCAACGGGACCCAAGCCATTTTATAATAATTGGTTGCGTACTTATTTTTAGTCAAAGAAACTAATGAATTAATGACACTACAATCGTCAATAGCCGGCAGGGCGTTAGGCTGCGGTACACGGCGGTATAAATTGCAGAATAATAATTACACGGAATAATGGCGAAGAAGATTCGCGAAAATCACGGCGGATATTAAAGTTGCGGCGCTGCAATCGATAAAGGACGCAGGTCTACCAACGGCGGGAATTTTCAAATTTCTCTCATATGGTACTTTTTTTAAAGTACTTTTTTACAAAAGTGGGGTATGTAAATCGACGTATTTATTCTATCAAATCTCAAATGATAAATAATTAATTATAAATAATAAATGATAAATAATAGATAGATAATAAATAATAAAAAAAGTCAGCAATTTAACAACTATGAAACAACAATTATTCACAGTTATCGTACATTTTATTTTTTGTATATTTATTTTCTACCAGAATTAAAGCGTATAAAATCCGCAGCAAATTAAAAAAAAAATTAAATGTCCTATCTCTAAACGTTTCGGAGCTATAGTCCTCAGAAGTCGATTTTGAGAGAATAGTTTATTTTAACAAATAGAAAATTCTACTTTTTGCGATATAACTTAATACCCAGGCACCGCTGCTGAAAGATGCCAGCAAATAAATTAAAGTAGACTTCATTCTGAGTAGACCTGAAGAAACCCAACCTCTAGCTCTCAAAATTATGGGCTTCTGCAAATGACCTTTTTTATGAAATGTTGTTAAACATCCATTTTTTAATTGAATTTCACCTTTTCCGAAATACCCTGGAACTTGTAATTAAGGAGTCCCAGTTTACGGAGTTCCTTGAACTGATGGCCAAAAGAGAGGGTATGCTATTTCGGAAATAAATCTTAAATCGTTGACACACTACCAAATAAAAATTTAAATATTTTTTCAGGAAAGTTTTTGTTGATTAAAGAAAGCAGAAAGTCCAAAGATCATTTTGACAACATCAGGCCTCACAGTCCCTATGGGATAAAATATAGGGACAAAAGTGTACTTTTTGTCACGCTCAAAGAGTACTTATTTCGCGCTTAAAGGGTGACAAATTCAAGATAAATGCATATGATTTTAAAACAGTTCAAGTTAAATTATAAAGAATTCATATGAATTGAAAAAAAAATTGTAATAAAAAAAATTCCATTGATTTTCGTAATATTGGAATGAATTTAGAGGAATTTAATATAAGCGAGAAGAATTCGAAGTAACTTATAAAAATTTCCAGTGAATTTAAAAAAAATAAATAAAAATGAATTGAAAACAATTTAAAAATACTAAAAAATCATCGAATTCGGAAAATTTGAAATGAGCTTAGAAAAATGCAAGCGAATTCAAAGAAATTTCATTAAATGTCTAAGAATTCAACGTAAGGTTAAAAGATTGCAGGATCAATGAAATAAAAACTTTTAAAAATTGAGTGAATTTAGAAGAATTATAAAGAAGTCAAAAGACTTTAGGATAAATTAATAAGAATTCAGGGCAAATTCTTAATGAATTGCGAAACATATTTCATAATCGCTTAAAATCTTTGAAATCCGTCACTTTTGGTAAATGAATTCGTTGAGAACCATTAAAGACCCTTGAAATCCCGTAAAAATCTTCTTGAAAATGCCTTGGTATCTATTACAATACCCTAAAATATTTCGAATACTTTCAAATCCCATTAAATTATTGAAATCAATTAAAAATGTTGTAATCATTTAAAATAACCTGAAATACTTCAAATCCCTTAACATCATTTCAAATCCCTTGCAATTTTTTCAACCTCTTCAAAATACCAAGGAATTTGAAAAAATGCCTTGAAATATTTCAAATCCTTTTATCATTTTATCAATTGATCCTCAGAACCAATTAAATAAAAACTTGTAAAAATTCAAAAAAAATCCATTGAATTAAGTAAAATTGAGTAAATGTAGAAGAATTTAAGCGAATTAAAAAAATTCAAATGACAAATCTCTTCAAATCTTTGAAACCCTATGAAATACCTCACTTCTCGTAAGTAAATTCTTTGAAATACACTAAAATATTATAAGATCCCGTGTAATTCTATGATGATAATTCCTTAAAAATGTATTAAAACACACTGTGAGATTTAAAATCCCTTATAATCATTAAAATCATCGGAAATCTAATAAAATCCTGTAAAATCCTTTAAAATATCTTAAAACCTTATAAGTCCTGTAAAATAGTTCCATATCTTCCGAAATTCTAGAAAATTCTTTATCTAAGAATATTTTAAACGCTTTGAAATCCATTAAAATTAATTAAATTAATAAACAAAATATTTTTTGCAATCTTTTAAAATTCCCTACAATATTTCAAATTAAGAGCTCTTGAAAATGCCTTAGACGTTTTAAAAGTACCCTAAAATCTTCAAAATCCCTTCAAATTATTGAAATCTATTAAAAATATCTCGGAATTAGCCTGAAATATTTCAAAAGAATTCAAAACAATTTAGAAATAGGTACAGACCTGAATTGAATAGTGATTAACCCATGAGTTCATTTATTGAAAGAAAAGTGACTAGTGTGATCTTTTCATTTAAAAAAGTGAATTGAGAAAAAAGAGACAGTAGTGACTGTGTGGCAGCCCTGATTATTTTTTACAGTTATTTCTTACAGAAATTCCCTGATTTTTGCTATTTTTTCAAAATGCCTGACTCTTGGAAGCTTTTATCTTATTATAAATATTTTTAAAGTTCCCTTACGGGCTGCAAATAGGGTATCCATAGGGACCAAATCTTGAAAATAGGGTACTTTAGGGACCTTAACTGAATATAGGGTACAATAGAGGATATAGGGACCCGTCTGTCAGGCCTGCAATATTTGAAACAACAATCTTCTCAAATATATGTATTTAAAATATTTGTCTAAAGTTTCAGGGATATTGAAAACAATTTTCAATTAAATTTGTTTAACAAATGTGAGTAAATAATTTGTAATACACAGTAATTAATTTGCATGCAAATCTCTGGATATGCGATGAGAATATACATTGCGACAACGCGTGTCACAATATCGAGCGTTTAATTAACCCGAACAATAATTACTGTCTGGCTTATACTACACATTCGTATCCAATCAATATGACTATAGATAGATGAAGTTAACATGAAAGTGGAAACTGATGGGTTTTATTTGATGCTGAATGATATTGAATTGTACATTGAAAATAACATGCACCTCCATTAACCTCCCAGAATGTCACACTTATAGATCCTCTGGAAAAATTAATTTTTAGCCTACAATTTTCATCGGATTTGAACTTTTTTCAAAGCGGGGCCTGGCGCCGCCAGGGTACTTTTTTGAATGCCTGGCGGCGCCAAGCCACTTTCTTGTCACACGGAAATTTTTTTCAGTTATGGCCCATCCATAAACTACGCCACTACGTCTTAAGATTTCAAGCCGACATATATTGCATTTTCAACAAAATAGTTAAATCTCAGACCATTAATTCTAATGAAATTACAAATTTTCTTATTCTAGGCCTGATAATATGTTGAAACAAATTCATTGCTGTTTTATTAATTTTAGGGGTTATTCCTCTATAAATAACAAATACTTTCTAGGGGTGAAAGAAATTTTTAGTTTAAAATTTGTATTTATTAAAAAATGAAAATAAAGAAAATTCATGTTCAGACCTAATACGGCCTAGCACTCTCAGCTCGCGAAAATAACTACAAAATATTTATTTAATTTTTAAACGTTTTCAAATAATTCCCGCGTGACGAAAGTGCTGCAATCAAATTGCCGCTTCATGAACTCGAAATCCTACTTCTGATTAGGTATTTTCACTTCAACCGTCAGCTAACTTCACTTCGTCAATTGCTGAGGGGAAAACAAGGGACCAAATGCATGGGATTCGGTCCATTTTTGCCCTATTTTGCTAATATCTTCGTAAAAACTAATTTTTTCTGTATAAGTGTATGGGAAAAATAGTTTTTATTTTGTAATATCTATTCAATGACATAATAAAATGATGATAATCATCATTCAT
>CAKNWW010092117.1:0-10479 GCA_932074435.1 Andricus kollari | reverse complement strand
ATGAAGTAATTTGCAGAGAATTTGCAGCGAATTTTTTCCACCAGGGGGAATTAATAAAAACGGATATTTTAACGCCTTTAAATGCGTACCAATTGCATTTTTGCTCTAAAAATAATTAAATTAAATCGCATTGACCGGCATTGACTCTATTCTATATTTTTGAATAAGTATTAAATGGCATTGACAATAAAAACAAATCACTTTAATGCCTTGAAGTTCATGCGCATTAAAAATGATTGAAACGGAACTAGTTGTATACAGTAAAGAGCATTCAATGTCATTTCTGACAAAAATGCAATTGGTACGCATTTAAAGGCATTGAAATGTCAGTTTTTTTAAAATGCCTGTTTATGCGTCCCAATGAACCCCCGTCTTACCGGGATAGCACGGAACGTTCCGGGAACGTTCAAGCGGAACATGTAAAATGTCCGCCGCTTGGAAACGTTCCAGGAACGCTCCACTGGGACCTGAGGGACACCTTCCGTTATTTTTATTTTTAACAAAAATGATCTCGTAAACCATAAGAGTTAGGTAAAAATGGATGTAATTTTTTAGTTCTGAGTACCGCATATATTACACTACAGGGTGTCCCAGACTCAAGTGTCCGGACTTATATAGCTGTATAGAAATAAAAAAAATAAATGGAAAATTCCTTTTCCAAAAATGAGTTGAAGTTTTAGTTTTTCAGTTATAAAATATTTATCTGGACCAATCAGGAGCGACATATATGCAGTCGCGTGTGCGTGAGCGGTATTCCAACGCAGTGTTATCGAAGCGAGCGCAGAGGTGGGATTAGCGACGGGAGAACACTACGTTGGACTACCGTTCACGCACACACGACTGTTTATACGGCGCTCCTGATTGGTCCAGCTTAAATATCTTATAGCTCAAAAACTAAAACTTCAACTGATTTTTGAAAAAAAAATTTCTATTAACTTTTTTTTATTTTGATACAGCTATATAAGTCTGGACACTTGAGTCTGGGACACCCTGTATAATATGATATCCATATTATAAACTGACATCGATTTTGGCCTATCACTTACGGTTTGCGCGATTTTTTTTATGACAATAATAACAATAACGGTCATTTATGTTTGGAACGTTCCTGGAAAGTTCCTAAGCGGCGGACATTGTACACGTGCCGGGAAAGTTCCAGGAACGTTTCGTGCTATTAGGGTTCTAGGGATTGATACTTTCGCGAATTTGCCAATTTGACGCTTGATAAAAAAGATTCTATTTTATTACTTTCCATTTTATATGGTTCATTGGGAGTAGTTTGCAAAATGGCATTTGCATCACTTTTTAGTCTTGTCAAAATAAGTTCGTGTTTAGCATTGACAATGATTTTGTGATAATCTTCAGCAAACCCATATATCCTGCTAAGGGGTATGGATACATCAAAATAACCAATAGCATTGGTTAATGATTTTTCATTATTATTTGTTTCAAGCCAGCCAGTATCCTCTGCTTTATTTAATTGTCCAGGATTTAAAAATATATATTTTTTCATATCTTGTTTCTTCAAACAAATAACAGATAGCGTTACAAACTAACGCTGTAGTAGTCAATGGAGTCCCATCTGTCTTTACCGATTTTCCATGCACATGAAGTGAACGTTTGCTAGGTAGAGGGCAATGATCTTGATTTTGCACGGAAATTCAAATTTCGTCACTATTACTGAAGGTTGATGAGGCGTATGAGTGATGTGCATGTACTTCACGATGAGCGATATATTCATCAAAAAGTTATGGGAGTTTCAAGGTTTAAAATTTTTTCTTCCATGAGAAACAATTAAACTTCGATATACAAAAATACAGATGCAAGCACAAAAAATCTTGAAACATATCTTGTCTATTGTCTTGGCAGCGACCGGCAAGTAAATTACGTGCGATAATAGTTTTCTTTACCAACGTAAAATGTATTTTTGCCAATGTATACATTGGGAATCGAGTTGCATTCAGCTCGGGCATTCAGTGCCGTATCAGAAGTTGTTTACATCACACCTCTCTGGACATATACTGTTTCAAGGTCAAAAACTGAATATTTGGTCCTGAGTGTTGGCATCAAAAAACTACCTCTTTACTTGGCCAACAGACCTGAGGCTGGCCAAATAGCGAGGTGTAAGTGTACTGAGTTTCTAGGATGGAAGAAGTTCCCGATAATGCTAGTGTCAACGAATCATCCATGATGACGACTAACGTTGAACTGACTTGAAATCACTAGTCTTTGCATTTATATAGATTATACAATATACATACTTTTAGATTTTAATTGATTACGTACAAATTTTCAACATAAATGCCCATAAAAAAATGTATCATAATTTTGGTACCTTTCATGATTATTTTGTATAGTACCAACACTTAGATATACTTAATGAGATCTAAAGGTGGCCGAGGAATACCGAAGCTATCGAAATAAACGATTTAATTTTTAATTTTTTTATACGCCACCCAGTGAGTCCCTAAATTGTTCTTGTCATCAAGTTTAACAATAGCACTTTTATATTTACGTGGCCCACCCTCTGGTAATCCATTTTTCATGAAAACAACTCGAAAATGCTGAATTTTCAAAGATTTTTCAAATCTAAGTAAATCTGCATCGATTAATGCTCGGTGAGGTAGCGTTACTTTTAGTTTTTTGACTTGTACTTAAGTCCTTCTTTGTATGGTTTCAAATAAAGACCTGTAGATTTAATGACATTTTTGTGCATCATTACTCGGTATCATTAATTTTTCAGCTGCTGTAATGATTTTTCTGAGTGTGTTATCAGTATTATTATTTTGAAGACCCATCCCAAATTTGAATTTAACTTTCATTGACTTAGTTATTCCCCAAGCAGCTGCCTTTTAACCTATAAGTGACTCATTCTTCTTGTAAACAGCGTCAAGCGTCCTGGTATCCAGAAAGATGTAGCTCAACTTGAAATCTATTGATAACTTTATTCAGCAGACCTCTGCAACGTTGTTTTATTAACTCATAGTCAAGATGCACTTTGAAACAGAAACTATAAAACAGCCTATCGATAATTTCGATTCGCTTGTTCAAAATGAGAAAAACTGCATGGACGTTTGTTACCAACCAGTTTACTATTCAAACTGTGAAAACACAAATGCTTTGTTGGCTTTATTAATACAATTAAATGGATTAAGATCTAAAAATATGTATGTCTACTCTCAATCTTTAAATGAACCAAAATATATGTTTTTGGAAAAAATTCGTCACTCAGTAGATGACATGGATTTGTCGTAATTGACAAGGATAGCAATCTTAATCAACGTAGGTATAGAAAAGGTTTTCATTTTTTGTTAATTTGGAAAAGCAATATATATGTACAATGTACGTAACGACTAAATAGAAATAGTTGCACTTTGAACACTGTGGCATTAACATGTCTGCACGTGAGGAGGGCTTTCATAAGCAAAAACATATTTTGCGCAAAATTCCTAAAGCTAGTAAAGCGATTCGACGAAAGCACAGATCACTCAAATTGGGTAAAGATACAGTTGAGCAGACACTAATTGATATCTGTAAGCCTATTATTACACCGATTGAGAAAATAGTCGATGGAGTTGAAACTGTAAAAACAAGTGATCCAATAAGGGAATCAAGTGAAGAATGAAGTTAAAAATTAATTTAAAATTGAATCTGAAGAAGGCTCTCAACCGGAAGTGATGCTGAAACATTTAAGTCAGCTGTGGATACAAATTTAAAAAAAAAACGGAAGTTGCTGAAGGAATAATAGCCACCACTTCATCAAATGATTTTGGAACAATTATCTTGAAATGTTAGAAAAAAGAAAGACGGAACTAGATGTTACATTTGGTGTAAGAAAACTAACTAACAATAGATTAATGATTGGTGATTCACCAACAAGTCTTGAACATAACCATATTATTGTAGGTGAAAGCAATGACCCAACAACTAAGGGCTTGTTGGAACATTTGTTTTCAAAGGATGCGGCAGAAAATTCTACAAGCTTAGAAGACGATAAAAGAATCATAATTTCAACAATTGCACATAAAACTTTTTATAAAGTTGATGGGGCACTTCGTGATAATAGAACTTTAAAGTTTCCATATTTCATAGCTAAATCAATAAATGTTTCGTCACCCTCACTTACTAATAAACAAAATAAGAAGCGTTTGTCGTTGCGTAAAGGTTTAATTCCAAAGTACATGATTAGTACTCAGAATAATCAGCTAGATTATATTTATTGGGGTGATCCAAATGAATTACTGGATAAATTACGTTTACTATTAGCATCTTAAGAAGCTGGAAATCAAAGTCACACAAATTAAATTATATTGATTATTGAAGAATTACGAAAGGCTCGAATTATTGATTAATTAATGCTTTGTAGATATTTAAGTCAATTGCAAAATGAGTCTCGATGTGTTTGGACTTCATTTTAAGCGAGCAAAGACTTCGAGTCGCGGTCCTTCTGTTGAATAATTAAATAATTATTATTTTTAATTTATGGAATTAATCAACATTTTTACTTTATGCTTACCTCTGATCATTACCTTTATTTTCGTGCTATTTTAGACTATAATTACAACTTTAAGGATTTTAAGAGAAAAAGCCGAAAAATTATTAACTTGACCTCGTATGCTTTCTTAATATATAAAAACTTCATAAAACCTTTAATCTCTTAAAATATTTATCTCAACATTACAATCTTTAGTTTTTACAATTTTATTTTAATTATGAAATAATTGTAATTGGAAATAAATTGTGAATAATTGTAAAATAAATGCAACAACATTTATTCTATAAAGAAATATCTCATGATTTGTAAGGAAAAAACAATTACAAAGGTAAGTTTTTGTAGTATTTTAATAACTATTGAACATATTTTCAGAATATTTTTCCTAGAATCGACCCTGATACGGTCAAGCATGGTACAAAAAACTGTCGTGAAATTTCAAATAAAAACTGTACTCTGTATAAATTAATTTTAAAAATGAAAAATATTGTATAAATATTCCTAAATTTTATTTGAATATGATACACCTTGATTTTTATTCAAAAAATTCTTGTAAATAATTGATCATTTTATAAATTATACGACATTTTTGTACCATTTTTGACCTAAGGGAATAGATTTCAGAAATGAAATTATAAAAATGTTTCTGTTAATCTTTGGTTGATAATTATATTTTTTGTTGAAATATTTATTCGACATATTTGAAATATTGAAAAATTTTGTGAAATTTTTTCAAGAATCGTATATGAAAATTATATTTATATAAGCTTAAAATAAGAAAAAAAGAGTTACAATATAAACAGTTATTCGAAATTTTTATACTGTATTGTTTGCGATTCAAACTATAAAAAGATCCGACGTATATCATAGAAGCGAGTAAAAGTTTATTGTACCCATTTTCAACGTGAAAATGGATACCTAGAAAAAGTTAGTATAATACTAAAATCAGTAGGAAGTGACACGGTTAGTATTGTTACTAATTAATTAAAAAGGCACACATTTAGTAACGAAAAATACAGGGAAGGGTTACGTTCGTACAGAGAAGTGACTCGGACCGTGCATTGAGCAGTACTAACTGTCCGCCCACCCCTCCAGGTACTCGGTCCACCAAAGGGGTGAGTGTACAGAAACACTAGGGCCGTACGCGATCCGAGATCACGCGCCACCACGACAGAAAACATACAATAGGAACTATGTGACCGAAAATACCGAAAATTGATTTATTTGGTGAAAAATTCATTTTTTCAGAGTTAAATTCAACCGTTTTTTATTTATAGTATAATTTTGTTATAAAAATAGAAATTATCACATCTTTCGTTGAGAATGAACCTTTTTGCCTAAAAATTAAACTATTCAGTAGAAAATGTTTTTTTTTGTTCAAATTTTAATTTGAAATATCTGAAATCTTACAAAATATTTCGAACCTATTGTCAAGAATCTTGGAAAACTTATATTTATTTTCACAATTTTATTTTAATTGTAAAATAATTTTAATTGGAAATTAATTTTAAATAATTGTAAAATAAATTCAACGAAATTTATTTTATAAAGAAATATCCCATGATAGTACCTCCGCGATGGCGTGGAAATGAGTTTTATTAAAAAATGTGTGAGATTTTCTTTTAAAAAAATGCATGAATTTCTGACATTTCTTAATTTTATTTTTTGAGTGTATTTAAATCAGATTTATGCTCCGGAAAAATCATTTGAAAGGCAAGTCTTCATAGTATTTTACTAACTAATGAAGATATTTTTATAATTTCATTCCTGAAATCTATTCCGTAAGGCCAAAAATGGTACCAAAATGTCGTATAACTTCAAAAATGACGAACTATTTACAAGAATTTTTGTTAATAAAAGTAAATGTGTATCATATTCAAATAAAATTTAGGAATATATATAAAATATTTTTCACTTTTAAAATTAATTTATACAGAGTACAATTTTATTTGAAATTTCACGACGGTTTTTTGTACCATGCTTGACCCTATCAGGGCAGAATCAAGGAAACATATTCTCAAAATATGTTCATTAATTATTAAAATACTACAAAGACTTACATTTAAAATTGTTTTGTCCTTTAAAAATCGTGAGATATTACTTTATAAAATAAATATTGTGACATTTATTTTACAATCAAAATTCATTTCCAATTACAATTATTTCACAATTGAAATTAAATTGTAAAAACTAAATTTTGTAATGTTAAGATAAGTATTTTAAGAGATTGAAGGTTTTATGAAGTTTTTATATATTAAGAAAGCATATGAGGCCAATTTAATAATTTTTCGGTTTTTTCTCTTAAAATCCCCAAAGTTGTGATTATATTAAAAATAATAATTATTTATTATCATTTTAACTTTACAATATTTAAAATCGATTGAAAAATAAAACATAAATAATGTAAAATGACACCACTTGAAAGTGATAGATATTATTAACCTAATTTTAAAATCCCATATACAATATTCAATATATTTGAACTTTATAAACCTCTAGTGTCTTCTCTTCCCTGTAGAATCAGATAGTCTAAAACATTCCATACGAGTTTCTGAAAGACATATCTAATCCTTAAATATTTCAAGACGTCATTATATGTATTTGAAGACTTTCCTTGAGGTCTGCATTTTTTAAAACAAAAATCAACCTAAATCTCATAATAACCATCGAAACCGAATCGTGAAGTCGAGCGAGCTCAACCCGAGCCTCGGGTTCGTGCTCGTGCATTTTCGGGTTTACACGAGGCTGCTCGAGTTGACCGTCGAGGAGGGAAACCGACCACATGATGTACAGTAAAAGAGGAACGTGGGGGGAACCTTCCCCCTTCATTCTTGGCTCGCTTTTCCTCTCGCCATTTCTTAGTTCTTTTTTGCTCTCACGCGTTTTTACTTCGCTTCTGCGTACGTTTTTTTTCGTTCGCTTTTGCTCTCAGCGTTTCATATCACTTTTAGATATTTTCTAGTAATCCCAAAAAAATAAAAATGATTTTAATATCGACATTCTGCATATATTATGGGTAAAAAATAGTTGAATCATTTTTCGCTTTGTTGGTACAAAATCTACTTGCTTCGAAATATTTTTTCTGATAATTTATGTACCGAAAATTAATTTTGTTGTCAAATAAAGAGCAATATATCACTTTTAAATATTTTCTTGTGATTCAAAGTCAATAAAAATTATTTTAATGTCAAGATTCCTCATATAATATTGTTGAAGCATATTGCAAATACATTCTTATTGACGTATAGCACACATTATATGATCAAATAGTCCAGAAATTTGCCGTAACTCTAAGAAAATAGCGAAAAATTCGATTTTTAGCTATATCTACGATGCGGATACATAAGGAATTTTTTTTTTTTATGAAACTTTAGGGGAGTGTTGTTGACTCCCAAGGCATGTTAAAAGGCTCAATTATCGATAAAAAATCTGGTGAAATTCCTGTACACTCTTGAACACTTCTCCTCTAAGGGCACATCATACATATTTCAAAAAAATTTTAACAAATATTTTATTTTTATTATTAAACACACCCACCTTCTGAAAATGCAGACATTTACTAAAAAATTCATAACTCTTAAACAAATTGCGATATTTGAATTTTTCAAATAGCATTGTAAAGTTCCAGAAGCGTTTTTTTACGAAAAAAATTACCGACGCTATGGGAACAAAAGAAATACTTGAGTTTGTGGTGTCAATTAGCGCTTTCTCCGAAGGAGGAAATTTGAAGTTTCAAGAAATAACTCGTTATATGTGGGCGTCCGCATGAAACGGGCTCTTACGGTCTGTATGGAGTGATGTATAGAAGCAAATAGTTGGATGAATTCCCCCCATATTCGGCCCAAAATGAACCCCCTAAGTTGAAAAATGAGTCACCGGGGCATTTTTGAAGATGGAACTTCAAAAAATCGCTTTTCGAGATAAACGCATCTAAACTTGGCGAGTGCCCTAAGCAATAAGCATACATGTTATATTTCGTCTTCGAACATTAAATATGCCTACTTACGGTTACTATCTGAATACGATTATAGTCCCAATTAATTCGCTATAAGTCCCAGTATCATCCTCAACTCAAACTCAAACATTATAATTTTGACCTCAACTTACAAAAACGCGAATATCTCCTAAACTAGAACCAGCCATAAAGGCCCTTTTCATGCGGACGCCCACACATTTCGATGTATACAAATTTTATTTGTTTAGAAAATTATACATATTCATGAAGAAAAAAGAACAATATGTTCACGCCTGAAATTCTATCATCTTATAATTACACGTTGACTGGTTCCGTACCTGGACGAAGAATTCTCGAGACTGCAGTAGATGTACGCTGCGCCATGCTATAAGAGATGAAAAATCAATATATGACTGAAAAAAAGAAAAATCTTTCGAAAATACTGATAAACTTCATAAAAATTCAAAAACTTACCTTGACGCTCAAAACGAGTTCGCACCGAAGTTAAAGTTATCGTGGGGCCTTTCAGACCCAACGCGAACTTGATCTGCTCACTGCGAAGGCGAGGTTGTCGCTGGGGAAACGCGATTCAGCACAGAGAGTCTACTAGTCCTAAAGTTTTTATAGGGTGGGGATAGGTATTACCGGGGTACACAGATTCTGAGTAATGAGACAAAAGAAAAATTCCTTGGGTCTGAAACGACCCACACGGAGAAAAATGGAAGTAAGAAATTGGGTCTTTAGTACTAATAGTCGAGGTATTCATTGCTGAACTGGCGTTGTACAAAAAATTCGAGTTTGAAATTAGGTTATTGATTCAAGTGCAATCGCGGTATTAACTACCGTAGGCAACTAAAGAGATTACAGCTTGTTAACGGTCTGACTTCTCTAGCGCACTGTACGGAGTCCAGTTCAGAATAGGAATCGTTCCTATACTCGGAACATTAAAGAATGATCGTCCAAAAAGAATTTACAAGGACACAGAGCGGTGGCTGTTGACGTTTCGATATAGTCACTTTTCGTTTTATAAACTTACATTTAGTTATATATTATGCATACATATATTTACTAAGTTTTAAGCATGAAATTAGGAATATTTATTTGATGTAACAGAAAAAGTCAAGTTAGATGAAAAACGTAGCTGCCGAGAATTGAACCCAGGTTTCCAACGCAGCAATCAGCTTCTCTCTGCAATCTGGTATTCTGGATGCTAAAGTAAGAGGCACTAAACGTCCTTTGGTATCATGCAAGTAAGCTTCGGTTCGGTGCTGCCCAAACGTTATTGAGTGTGGGGCATCCAGGAATGGATACTGGACTGCTGCGAACTCAGTCGAGTTCTCAATAGAACACTATAAACATTGGGATGAGACATTTCGCAACCCTACTAAAAAAAGTCAGGAATCGTCAGAAAAAACGTCAGGACTTCTGACCATTTCTGACCACTTTTGTTATGATCCTTTTATTAGGGGTGCAAAAATGGAATGCCATAAAACCTAATCCCTTTTATATTTCCCACGTTATATATATTTATTTATGCATATTCTTTTTTTACTTATATTTAATTATTAATATTTATACACTTAATGACTCTGAAGGTAAATCTGAAAATTTTGTCCGTTTTGATGTATCTTTTTCTCTTTGCAAGATACATTATTTCTAACCTTTGAATCTGTATGTGCAACATTGAAAAAAAATTGATTTTTAATTTTTAATCCTTTTCGGTTGGCCTACCTGCGTTCCTAGCCGATGAGCTACCTGATAGGATGTGAATTAGCGTATCTTTGGAAATAGTCAGACTCGCCAAGAATGGTCAGGATGTTTCCTACCGATGAAACGGCACTGAAACGGCACTGGGCCGCCAGTGCCGTTTGAGTGCCTGTTTGTGTTGATCACGGCACATAAACGGCACTCAGAGTGATGCGACGGTTATATAATGGTTCTATTGTATTCGTCACGTACCGTGCGGGCAGAGTGATTTACAATAGTTGGCCGCCACCATCCGAATTCCTTTTTAAAATTTATTTCAAATTAT
>CAKNWW010092098.1:0-12946 GCA_932074435.1 Andricus kollari | reverse complement strand
CCTTTCATTCAAATATATAACTTGGGCTACTTAAGCTTATTTTACTCTCTAATAATTTGAAAGTCTTATCGTCAGATTGCCTGGCTGATGAGCGTCTGGAATATTTCCAAGAATCACGTCTTCGTCTATTCTTCTGCATAAACATAAGGAATGAGGAGAGCATTGAACTTTTATTTTCCAACAGGGACAGACGGGATATCCTTGGATCGATGCGATAATGACTCAACTGAGGGAAGAGGGTTGGATTCACCACTTGGCTAGACATGCCGTCGCATGCTTCTTGACCAGAGGCGACCTTTGGATCTCCTGGGAAGAAGGGATGAAGGTAAAATGTTGCATGATGCATTGCCACTTCCTCTCCATGTTAACTACCTTTCTAAAGCCCTTGGGTACAAAACAAATTATTCTGAAGACAAAAACAATCCCTTTGATTCTACTTACAGAAAATCAAATCGGCTTCCTCTCATATCTCCTTTCTCTACCCACCTCCCTGCCCTCCCCTCACCATTACTCCTCACCCCATTGCTACTTATTCTACTCTCACCACTTTTCCTTTCTCTCACCTCCTACCCTTCCTTACCTACTACACCCCTCTTCACATAACTCAATATCAACTCCTCTTCTCATTTCTCCTTTCCCCACCCTCCTCACTCACCTTACCCTTTCTCCTCATCTCTCCTCACTAACCCTCCCCTCTCCACTACTACTCATTCTACTTGCACCATTTGTCCTCCCCTTTCTTCTCCACTCCCCTCTCTCTACACACCTTCTGTCACTATTAAGACCGCCCCACCTGACCAACTAATCTACCTCCAACACTCAGCATTTCCCCTCCTCAATATTTTCTTCTCGCAGCTCCATCCACTCTTAGTTGTCCTTTCTCATAACCCCTCTCCTCTTGCTGCTCCTCATTCCATCTCTTAACTATTAGTACCCCTCCCTCTCATATCTTCTTCCCGCACATACTTCCCTCTCCTCCCCAACATCCTCCTTTTTGCTTACCACCCCGCTTCCCCCACTACTATTTATTCTACCCTCACCACTTTCCCTCTCTTTCACCTGCTACCCTCCTTTCCCCACTATATCCCTTTTCACATAACTATGATGGGTATTTATGATGTCTATTTATGATTGATAGCTGTCAATAAATACCCATCTTCTCCCAATCGCATGTATTCTTTCCCCACCAACATCCCTCTCCTCACCCTTTCTCCTCCTCCCTTCTCGAAAAGATCCCCTGTCCCCTCCGTTCTCAACACTCCTATTACTTACTCACTCCATCCTCTCCACTCACCCTCATCCCCCCTCCCTCTCCACTTCAGTCACCCTACTCACCCTCTTCCCTCCTTTCCTTCCTTCTCAATTCCATCCCTCTAAATTCACCCTCATCCCTCCTTTTTTCTACCGCCCCAGCTAATCATCAAATCCACTTATGACCCTTACCACTATTTTCTCCTCGAAGCTCCTTCCCCTCTGCCTGGCGTTTTGCAATATTTCGTCTCAATTTCCTGCTCAACATCACAGCCCTAAACTCTGCCTTCCCCATCCGCACGCTCCGCAACCCGTCTCATACAATTAAACCCCATAGCAACGTTTGCTACGGGGTTGTTACACTCAGCATATCTAAGATTTTTCAGGTTCCAAATATTTTTCTTCGCATAATATGTGACGTACGCCGAAGAAAGGGGGCTTACTCTGAAAAGTGAGATTGTTCAGGGCGAGCCACTTACTATACATTCTCACCCATATAGCGGCGCGGCTCACGGACGGGGTGTAGATGAGTCGCATAGACTGCGGTGGTGAGTGGTGGGAGGTGTTTCACGGGATCTCGAGCTCTCGAGCGAAAGCCCGATTTCTCGGGTGTAATAACTGAATTATTAGTAATAATAACGCTCGGAAATTTTTGTCGATGGTTCCATTAAAAAGAGCAACTCAAAAGCTATCGAAAGGTGTAAAAACCTCGATTTCGATTTTTTTAGAGTAAGCCCCCTTTCTTCGGCGCACGTCACATATACTATAAATATTCATAAAAAATTTGAGGCCAATACTTTGTAATCGGTAAAATGGTTGGCCATCCCCAATGATTGACTACCGCATTCAAATACACTTTATAGGTTAGGTTTGCTTTATTCAGACTATGTTAATGATTGTTTGTCACTTTTTTTCTTACGAATGACGAGTAATAGAAATAATGCCAGAAAAAAATGTTTGGCCTGTCCACTCATTATGCAATTTACAGACCCAATAACTTTTAGGTTTAATATAATCCCACCCCCTCCCAATCCCCTTATATTGTACTCGGGGAATGCCCTAAGTAAGACAAAATAGCAGTATTATGTCAAATTCATGGTAAAGACAGTATTTTTCGAATTTTTTCAACATGAATTATTTGTGTTTATAACAAGTATTATTTTTTTAAACAATTTTTTTCCTTGTAAATCGTGTAAAGTTATTATTTTTTAGTTTTTTCGTATCTTTTACACTATGTCGCTTATTATTCAGTATTTCCTTTTCTCAGAACGCATACTCTTATTTTTTAAACGTTAAACATTTATTTAGACAATTAAATTCAATTGCTCTAACTAAAGTTTGAATAATTGCTGAATATCTTTAACAAAAAAATATTGCTCTCAACATTCGGTAATTAAAAACAATGAAAATAAAAAGAGAAAATGATAAACACTGGGAAAATTGTTTAAATAATGGCCAAATATTCTTAAAAAATATAATACTCTTAACATGTGTTAATTGTGTCATTAATTCAAAAAAATAATAACTTCTGACCTTTTAGGGGGGCAACAATTTTTTAAACACATGAAAATTGTTCAAATGATCATAAAATATGATAAATAAGAAATGTCACTCTTGATTTTCACCAACTGTATCATTTATCCTGAAAAATAATTTTGTTTTATTATTTGCAAGGTGCAAAACTATTTCTAAAATGAGCACTAAATCAATATTTTTTTAATTTTCATTTTTGCGCACATCGCCTTCTCACTTTTAAAGGTCGTATGAATTTATCCGAGGGAAGGAAGATTTTTAAAACTAAAAATTTGTGTGCCATAAATGTTGTACTGATGAGGGTCCATTTGAGCAGAATGACATATCTACTACTTCTATCGCTTAATTTATCATGGTCATTTGAAGGGTGTCACGGCATAACAATCAAAGTGACATTTTTTTTAAAACACATTTTATTGGCTTAAAAATTCTCTAAAATACTATTAAATATTGTGGTGAAAGGATATATCCAAATTCAAACCGGAAGTGGGTTTTCATCTTGTTAATCTTTACAAAATACAAATACAAATAAACTAAATGTTTTATATACAAATAACACTGTAGTGGATTTTTCACGATGTGTGTTTCGAAAAATAATAACTTTTTTTAAATTTTGTTTATTGAGATTTCTAGAGCTCCATCAAATCTCGAATGCACTTTCCCATTTTTTTTTAGATTTAGATTTTTGAAAAGGTTTTTTACTCTCTCCTGAAAAGTTTGTCCCGATGGGCATACATGCTTTTGCCGCAAAACCCTTTATTTGAATATTTAATAAATTTATTAATCATCTGTGTATTCAGTATTTTGTTTGAAGCTTATACATTTTCGCTTTTTAAAAATTTTCAAACTTGAAAAATTCCTTGAGTAATCATTCATGACCATAGCTGATAGACTTTCTTCATTCTCTTGAATATTAAAAAAGTAAATATTAAATAATTTTGTTTGTTTTTGTTGGAAAGGGCAGGTGTTCGATGAACTCTTGCTGGATGCTGATTGGTCCATGAATGCAGGAATGTGGATGTGGCTGTCGTGTAGTTCATTTTTCCAACAATTTTTTCACTGTCATTGTCCGGTGAGATTTGGAAGGAAAGCTGACCCGAATGGCGACTATATTCGGTGAGTTTGAAATATTGGATCTCACATTATTTTCAATCCCTTACTCACATTTCATTCTTCGATTTTCTGTCCTGTCAGGCGTTATTTGCCTGTCTTGAAGAATTTTCCTACAAGATATATTCACGAGCCCTGGAACGCCCCGGTGAGTGTTCAACGTGCAGCCAAGTGCATCATAGGAAGGGATTATTGCCTTCCCATGGTTAATCACAGCAAAAGTTCGCGAATAAATATTGAACGAATGAAACATGTTTATCATAATTTAAACAAATATCGTGAGAATGGTAAGTACAGATCCTACAAATTTTATCACCTTCTATTATTATTTCATAGACGAATTCGACCAGCAAATATGCATATGTTTTTGCAAGGGCATGTTATTAGGTTGGTCCAAAAATTCGAAAAAGAAATTCCCTATTTTTGTCAAATCAAACACCATCAACCCGTGCCCCCGGACTTTTGAAATTAACATGGGGTTTTAAATGGGAAAAGCTCAGTTTTCCAAAAATAGAAAAAAGAAGTACTTGTTATTAACTTTTTGTTCATGCTAAAGACGGCATTTATATATATTTTTTTTAACATTAATTATTTTTCATTGATAAGTGACAAATCCCCGAGTATTTTTTAACTAATTTTCAATGGTTTATACAATTTTTTCACCCTGTAAATCATGAAAATGTATTATTGTCTGGAATTAATATTGCAGGTAAAGAATGTTGAGACTGATTTTTTTTGTAAAAAATAGTTGGCAATTATTTAAACAATTAATATCACTTGTACCTTTTCATCAGAAAGATAGAGAAAATTCTAGTTTTTTCGAATCTCTTATACTATATCGCTTATTAATCATTATTTTTTATCAATGAAATCCTTCTGAAAAAATAACGTGCAGAAAAAAATGTAATGGTGTAAGATATACAAATGACCTAGAAGTTTCCCCACCTTTCCTATGAAAAGGCGCAAGTGAATGATGATTATTTATTTAAATAATTGCAAACTGTCTTCCACATTGCATTACATTAACATTCATTAAATTTTCAAGATTAACAGAAAGAAAACATTTTTTAAGGAAATGAAAATTGTTTAAGTAATTTCACACAAAATATCACTCTTAGCATTCGTTAAATGTATTATTGATTTCAGAAAGCAGTACAGTTTTAAGATTTACAGAATAAAAAAAATGGTTTGAAAATATTAAAATTGTTTAAATATTACCAAATATCGTTAAAAATATATTACGCTCAACATTCGTTAATTTTTAAATTAATTACAGAAAGAAATAACTTTTTACAATTTACAGGAAAAAAAATGCTTAAACAAATGAAAATGTTTAAAAACAGGCAAAATATCGTTAAAAAAATATTACTCTCAACATTCTTTAATTGTGTAATTAATTGTTAAAGAAGAAATATTATTTTTGAAATTCATCAACTGTATCATTTATTCCGAAAAATGATAACTTTTCACGATTTATAGGCGAAAAAAAATTGTTCAAAGAAATAATAATTGTTTAAATAACTTATCGAATAAAAATAATTCATGTTGAAAAAGTTTCAAAAAATAATGTCTTTAGCTTGAATGTTACATGAAATTGTTTTTTTTTTCATTTTTTTTTACATTTTACGCGCACAATGCAATGCAATTGAGGGGGTTGAAGGTACAATTTATTGTGTAGAAATTATTTCTTGATAGTTCCTTAGGAGGTTATTTTTTCCTAAAACGAACAAATCAGAGATGATCGATCACCAAAAATAGAAATTAGAATTTCTACAGGTAAAATTTTGGACCACCCTAGCATACCTGAGCATCTTTGATTTTTATTTTGTTATTTTTACATCTCCACGCTTACCTTTTTGAATTTTTGTTAAATTCTTGATACTGATATAACAATAAAAACAAATATAATAAAATAGACCTTACGATTTATTTATACTTTTTTATGAGCTTAGAGTATTATTCTGTGGGGTCTTTTTTTATTCCCTAAAGGACTACTGTCATTTGGGAAAGAATGGGAAAAGACTTCAGAGGTTGATTAGTATGATTAAACCTACAATTCTCGTATTTTTTATATTCTTAGGAGAGGCTGTTTAAGCAGAAGCGGTAGGCGAGTTAGCTACAAAGAAGAGGACTACAGTAGAGTGGAATCATTTTTATTGAGAGATATTAATTTAGATTTTGCTCTGCTCTCTTTCACTCAATGAAAATAATGGACTTCTATATTTTATTTTATAAATACAATAATGATCTTTTTAATAATACTTTTATATGATCAGGATATAAAAATTGTTGAAAGTAATTGAAGAAATGGAATTTTTCTAATCTATATTAGGTTTTTCATGATGTCTCTTGCAACTAATTTAACTTCAACGGAGAGAAAACTTGTAATTCTTTATTTCATTTTCACGTTAAGCCAAGAACAAACAGAGCATGAATCATTTCCCTCAGTCGCTCACATTTAGGAAAATTTCAGGAGGTTTAATCTTTCCTCTTGCAACGAATTCGTCTCCAAGCCAGAGAAAAAAAAATCTTCAGATCAAACCAACGAATTTTCTGAAGTAACTTTCATATAGATTTGAAATGTTATCGATAAAAAAAACACTAAGTGTCTTCATCTTAAAACTATGCTTGCAGCATTAGAGTATTGACTTTTATTTTTATATCCTAGAATACGATAGATATTTCCTGTTATCAAAAATGTATAAATTTGAATATGATCAACTTTCTATGGTATTATATTTTACGAGAATTGGATCTTCATTTTGATTCTGACAAAATGTTTCATTGTACTAAATAAAAATAATTTTTTACGGTATGCATTTGAACATTTTTAGTGTCTTGTGTCACAATTGTTGTAAAATGTAGCTTTAAAATTGAAGAATAGAGCTTCGGGGAAGGTAGAAGAAAAATATGAGTTTTCATAGAAACAGCGAATTGAGCACCAGGCATAAAAATTTTCACTGCCTCGATAAAAGCGTCAACATTTTTGCTGGCGTATTAAACACGACAAAAGATTTGCAGTCGCATTATAGCGCACAAGCAATGCTGCCGAGTTCATTATTTTCGCACACTAAAGAAAGAAGAATAATGAGAAGGTAGAGCGAGAATCTTTTAAGCTTGCATTTTGCATTTTAAATCCCTTTCACAATTTTTATTAGCTTTTTCGTTTGTTGTCTAAATGTGAAGTCTACTGAAATTACTTATTTATGAAACTAAATATTTAAGTAGTTGAAATATTGCTTCAATTCTGAATATGAGACTAATCTGATAATAAAGACAATATACAAAGGGGAAAAATAATTGCAGTAGTATTATTATTTTTAATCAGTATTATATATTTTTTCAAAAATGTATTTCAAGCGATGTAAGATTGATCAGTTCCGAAGGTGATAAATGGTGATTTGATTGCACAATTTTAAATTTAAACTATTTTTCATTTTAAATTAGCTTTATATAAAATGACGCTAGTTCTTGTTTTAACTGGTCACAAGTTAATAATTAAAAATTAGAGTTTTCGATGATATTAAAGATCTCACAACTGAGAGCGTTTACGATTAAACAATTCTGAAAATGAATCTTCAATATTTTAAAAGAAGCCTTCAAAAAAATCTTAAAATTGGACAATTTACTATCAAAATTATAATAAAACAATTTAATCAAAAACCATTTGAATTTAAACCAATAGCCTTTCAAAACATATGAGGAAATAAAAAAAAATTATTAAAATAAAACCTTTAGAATTTTAAATAAAGTGTTTAATACTGAAGCATTTAATGTCAAATCATTTTAAAATATACACAATGAAAAATTAAAATTTCTAATATTGTACAATTTCAAATTGAAACATTTGAAAATTAAAAACATTCATATTTAAAATTCATATTTAAAACGTCAAGATAAGGACGTTAAAAATTAAACAATTAAATAAAAATTTAAATTATAACAGTAAAAAATTCAGGTACTGAAAACATAAAATTAAAGAATTTCTCAACCTACCATTAAAAAATCAAGCTAAAGAGTTCGGCAATCTCCCTCAAGGAAAAGTAACGTGGATTTTTTCTTGATCTTCAAAAAATTAGTGTTCAAAGTAATCGTTAAACATCGTATTTTAATTAATTAAAATTTGAAAACTCGGACGTTAGCATGCTTTAAAATGATAATAACTCAATCCAAAAATTAGTTACACTGATGAAAAGAAAACCTTAATAAATAAGCAACCCTAAAAATTTAGCAATTTAAAAGCAGTATTTTAGCAATTAAAAATTGTACTATGCATTACATTTTTAATCTTCATAATTAAAAAATGGTTATTCTAAAATACTCCATAGTAAAAACTTTGCAGTTTTAAGTGCATAACAATGAGAAAATCTTTCATTCGAAATATTTAATAATTTAAATACACATTTGTTAAATAAGAAAAATAATTGGTATATGGTTGTAAACATTAGGATATTTATTAAAAAGTGTTTCAAAATTTGAATGTTAAAGAAAATTTTAATCAATAATTATTCCATCCATGAGCTGGCTCACCAATAGGGTCGTTGCAAAAAAATTCATTTGTTTTTCAATTTTAATTTAAAATATCGAAATAGATAAGTAATATTAAAATTATTAGTTAGTTATTTTTTATGGAAAAATGCAGTTGTTGTGAATCATGCAACGACCCTATTAATTAATTGTTTAAACAAAGGATTGACTACCTTGCCATGCGTGAAAACGTTAATCAGTTACATTATATGGGTGAAAATAAAAAAGTTGGAATTATTCAATCACACTTTTTGTTGTCAAAAGTATTGCACTACAATGTAAAACTTTTTTTTCTATTTTAATTTAATAACAGTCAGTATTAAAATAATAATAAGCGAGATGAAGAAGTAGGCCCTTATGTAAAATTTCAATTTTTTAAAATCTAATGATAAATATTTAATTAGAGTCAATAAAAAATTTGTTTATATCAAAATAATAATTGGACCTACTTGTTGACCCTATATGAAGGTAAATTGAGATTTATTCTTGTTTTCAATTCAAATATAATTATAAAAGCAAGCAAATTTACGGTTATTTAAAATAATTTTTAGATTAAAACATAATGAGAATATCGATTAATTTCCTTCTTATATCCACAGCATTTTGATTGTTTGAAAATATATTTTTACAAGGAATAAGCTAGCAATAAAATATTTTCAGGTAAGAATTACATATTTTTATGAATATTTTCTTCATAAAACACCTCCATAATAAGTCCGTGTTACAGGAAGACACGTAAGTGTTGTACGAACTTGTTGGGGTTTCTAAATTGGTTATTTTGGGCAAGTAATGACACTATGTGTAGTTAAATTCTCAAACGTTGAAATATACTTATTGATCTTCAATTATTAATTTATTTATATGTGGAAATTAAACTCTTAAGCCATATAATTGATGAACAACTATTTTGTTACCGATTGACTCGAAATCTCGGGGACTTTAAAACGTGATTATAACTTTGAAACTATAATTGGAAACGAAAAATTAGTCTACATTGTTTGCCGGCTGTTTTTCACTAAAAGCGAAATACTAAATAAAAGAGAATTACGTAAATCGTCATGCAAATATCTGAAAATATAATTTTGAAGGTCAAAACTGATCAAAATCATGTTTTTAAAAAGAAAAATGATCTGTTAGAATTTTTTATCATGAAAATACGGTGAGCGTAGACCAAGTATCTTCGGCGTGAATAGGGACTTCGTTAAACATAACCGATTATTCATTTAACTTACGAAAATTGCTCATAATTAGAATGTAAAATTATCGGTTTTATTATTTGATTGTATAATTTTTGAAAAGATCAAGAAACGCTTATGGTATGAAATAATTTTTTACAAAAATATTTTAAAAAATGAAGCTTTGTCCCATGTGTCTAGTGTTATTGTTTGGCCTTCGGTATCGGCCATTTTGATAGTTGACGCACAGCCTACATTAATTTTGAATCATACGTGACAAATAATAGATATTTCGTTTAAATTACAAGAATTGTGTATAATATATATAACATTACACCGGTACACAAAAAAAAACACTTTTCTGTTCTACAGATGCGACACATATATTCCCATGTATTTTGACCCGCTGAGAACGAATCCGTGGTCCGTTTGACCCCAGCACATCTGGGTCAAGGGCATTTGCAGGTCAAATGGACAGAAAAGTCATTTGGATGAAGATAGCTACTATAATTTAGGGTTTTTGCGTCGCTGAATCCGAACCCGGGATCCATTGGAACTTATGGAGTCAAGGTCAGTTCAAGGTCAATTTCGTTCATTCCACCACAAACAAATTTCTGACTGCAGATTCTGGAAGAACGGAAAATTTTACGTCCAGATATGTATGTTTTTATTTTTTTATGACGACCTTGAAGGTCATTTTAAGGTCAATTAATTTTAATTAGATGATTCATATGGGTGAATGGGCTACATGGGACTAGACTACCATACTAATATATTGTGGGGATCGCTTAGTCTGAATCCGAGGCCCGCTTGACCCCAGGGTGCCAAGGTCAAGGTGCGATCAAGGTCATATCAAAGTTAGATCGGAAGAAAAATGTATTAACGATCAAAAATTTGACTTCTACATGTGGGTAAACTTTCTCTGGCGTCTCGGTATTTTTCTGCTTTTACCCACGCTTGTAAGGAACTTTTGACAGCTCTAACGATTCGGCACGTGAGCCTTTATGAAGCCGCCCTTATCCGATTTGCCTGTTACACCAACGATCAGCTAACTTCACTTCAACGATCAAAGCTAGTGGCTTCCAATTTTCAAGACGGTGGTGACAACTTTCATGAGAACAAAAGACAGTTTCTGTACGGCTGCACGGAGAAAAATGGATGTTTCAACCTAACATCTAGATGTTCACGTTTAACATATTTTATGTTTATCTATAGGACAGCAATCTAGATGTTCATAGCTATTATCTGTAGATCTTAAAAAGTGAGATGTTACTCTGTAACATTCAAAATATTCAACTGAAACATCCGAAGTATTACATGTATGGTTATGTCAAATAACGGCTGTAAATACTTGAAGAGTTTACTTATTTCTGATCATTTAAAGAATTAATTGATAACTTATTTGAGAATTTAAAATTAAATTTTAATGTTTCTACATGAACGAAGAACAGATAAAGGGCATGAAATGTTGATCAGATGATACGTTCAGTCAAGTTCAGGTTATGTTTAATATTTGTAATTCAAAATAAAAAATAAAAACGAGGTAAGTAAGCTGAGTACGAATGATCTGTAATCAGCAGTTAAAATTCTATCTATTTTAGGTTACTTAAACTCAAATTGTATTTTAACTTTACAAACATTTTGTCAAATGTGTTCAAGTCAATATAACCTCAAACTTAAGAACCTTGTTCCGTCGTGTAGAAAGAAAAAAGACGTTATCCAATTTTAATTAAGGATTGCTAATTTTCATTCTTTGGAAATATTCTGAAATTGTAATATTCCATAATTGTAATATCAAAAATATATAACTGTCAAATATAGTCCTTAAATTCCAATGCGCGATGCGCATGCGCTAGGGCGATTTTAACATCTGAATGTGTTTCCGTTTAACATAAAAATATGTTTACGCCTAACATCTCAAAAAGATAGTAGATGTTCGGCATGAATATCTGCATGTTAGGCGGTACAATCTTACCCTTTCAACATCTACATTTAAACATCCATTTTTCTCCGTGTGAAAGCGGATTTTTTTCTTGCTTTTTATTTTTCGTCTAAGCCCTGTGGTGAAGGCATTGTGCCGTCATGGCCGGTACGAGAGAAATTACGATGCAGGGTATTGGACGCCCAGTATCGGCGGATGGTCAGGGTGAGGAAACGGGCCCGCAATCGTAGTCATCCAGCTACCGCCACCCTTTATTGGTTGGCGATTCAACTGATAAAGAATATAAATCTACAACTAGTGATCATGTTTTTACCAACCATGAGTGCAACAGCGATAAAAATGTTTTGTGCTACGTTTGTGGGAAGTATGAAGTCATCACTTGCCGTAGGTCAATGAATGAGCAATGTAGAGACATATATCGTCAGTGTTATAAAAGAGAATTTTCCCTTCAAAATGAAACATTTGCTCCATATAGCATTTGCAGTGCTTGTTACACTATGCTTTTACGTTGGAATAAAGTGAAAAACAATAAAATGTTAAAATACTCCTCACCAGTAATATGGTCAATACCTCAATCAGAAAAAGAATGTTATTTTTGCAACACAAAAGTTAAAGGATTCAACGTTAAAAACAAATCAAGAATATCTTATACAATAGTGTCTTCTGTCATAACTGCAAAATCTAATCAATAGTCTGCTATCGAAAATATGGATACGAGCTCAATGATAAATGAAGCTTCGATAAGTAAAGAGACAGATATAGAGGTTATGTTAGACGGTGAAGAAGAATCTGACGATTGCGCATACGAAGATCATGAAAATGAAGAATATGTGCCAAAATTGCGGAGAAAGCAAAAAAAATGAATCTTCAAGACTATTCAACCAAGATAGTTTAAACGATTTTATCAGGAGCATGGGTCTTCCTAAAGATGCTTTTGAATATATGGCAGCTGAGTTGAAGAGCCGTGGAATGGTAGAACAGGGGACGAAGTCATCTTTCTACAGGAATCGGGAAAAGAAGTTCCGTCAGTACTTCAATAATGATGAAGAAGGTATGTTGGTATATTGCAGAGACGTTAACGGTTTGATGAATGAACTAAAAAAGGATGTTTACGTTCCAGAAGAATGGAGATTGTTTATAGACTCGTCAAAACAAAGTCTTAAGGCAGTGTTGCTTAACAATGGAAATGAGTACGCAAGTCTACCAATAGCGCATTCAACACAATTAACAGAAAGTTACGAAAACATGTAATATGTATTGGAGAAAATTGAATATGACAAACATAAGTGGCAAGTTTGTGGTGACTTGAAAATCATAACCATTCTCCTTGGTCAACAATCAGGATATACAAAGTATCCCTGCTTTTTGTGTTTGTGGGATAGCAGGGATCGCACGAATCATTACAAGA
>CAKNWW010092016.1:0-19856 GCA_932074435.1 Andricus kollari | reverse complement strand
ACTTTATGAAAAATGCCTTGCTTTTTTTTAAGAGAAGATTCATCATTTTGGTTTATAATCCAACTAGCTGGTTCTCATATAACTTTTTAAATAAAACCTTAACTGTTTTGTAGAAAAGTCGCCTTTTTGGCTTGAGAATTCAAAAATTTGGTAGAAAATTCATGCATTTTGTTGAAAATTAATTGTTTTTGGTAGAACATCAATCGTCTTGGTGAAAAATTTATCTTTCTAGTTGAAAATTTAACTATTTGATTAAAACTAATCTTTTTTGTTTAAAAACTCAAATATTTGGTTAAAAGCTGAACTACTTTATTGAAAATTTATTTTATGTTTACAATGCACCACTTTGGTTAAGAATTCAACTGTTTTGTTGAAAATTCATCCTTATTGATTGAAAATTCATCTTTTATTGTAGAAAAGCCATTGAAAGTCATCTTTTTTGGTTGAGAATGAATGTTTTTGTCGAAAATTCAATTTTATTCTAAAAAATTCGTCTTTTTGGCTTGAAAATTGAACTATTTGTTCGAAAATGCAACTGCCTCTGGTCGAATTTTAGTATTTTTTATTATTATTTTTTAATGGACCATTTGCTTGAAAATGCATTTTTGTATGGTTGGAAATTAACATTTTTGTTCAATATTCTATCGTCTTCTAAACATTTCGGCTTTTTGGCTTGAAAATTTTATTATTCAGTAAAATTTCAACCATTTCAATAAAAATTCATCTGTTCTGCTTGAAAGTTCAACTATTTGGTTGTTAATGTCGCTTCTTGGTTAAAAATTAATTTTGTTGTTGAAAATTAAATTATCTAGTTGAAAATTCGTATTTTTGGGTTGAGAATTCATCTCTTTCGTAGAAAATCTTTTTTGGTTGAAAATTGAATTATTTTGTTAAAAATACTGTTTCGACAAGAAAGCTTAAGAATTTAAAGCGTTATATATTAAATTCAAAAAGGTATCAGTATTAATTTGATTTAAAAGAATTTTTCCCCTATTTTCGTGAAAAATCACTGTATATCCCCAACGGTTACATTATTTACGAAGGAGGGGGTGGGGGGTGTGAAGTTAAGACAAAACTGCCGTTGCATATTGGGTGGGTGGGGGAGGGGGGGCGGGGTAAAATTTCCCAAAATTGGTAAAGTAGTTTATGGACGGCCCCTTAATGTGTCTATCAAAATGATTCACAGCCGCTGCTCGTGAGGTAAATACATCAGACTGAGGAATTATTTATTCAATTGAATATGAAGTGCAGAATCATGCCTTTGGGGAAAAACTCTGAAATCAGTTATAGAGTTAAATGTGTTTCGGTCGAAAATGAACGTGTTTTTGGAGATTTCTTTGTCACCCAGCAGACTCAAAATTCAGAATATTGTGCGGATTATTTTTCCCCTGCTTGTAAGGCCAAGAAATTTAATTTGACGAGGAAGACATTGGAGAGTCCGGATTTTATGAAAATGAATAGCAAACCTGTGATTCGACGAAAAAGTACTATCAGTCATCTTTCGGGACAGATTCGAAAAAATGATCAAAGATCGAAATCTGTCGGAGATGACGCTTTGGAAGAAGTTGGAATCGAGGACTTGAAAATTCAGGAAGTCAAGAAGCAGAAGGTGAGGAATTAATACAAATTATTCTGAAAAATATTTTACAAGTAGCGCACTGCGCTTGACTGGTTAAACGTTAAAACAATTTAAATAATTTGTAAGTTTTATCGATGATACATTTAACCTGTAGAAAAGTTCATTTAGTTAATCTGTCCATCGTTTTCAATTTTTTTTTATTTAAACTAACTTCACGTAGTTCAGTTTTTTTAGGTTCAATTCTCAACTAAAAGGATGAATTTATAAACAAGAAGATTTATTTTCCACTAAAAATGTGAAATTTTTAAGAAAATACATGAATTTTCAACTAAAGACGAAATTTCAACTAAAAAAAGATCAAATTTCTATCAAAACTGGAATAGTTAAGTTTTCAGTTAAAGAGATAAATCTTCAATGAAAATAATGCATTTTTAACAAAAAAATTAAATTATAATGAAAAATGTAGTAGTTGATACTTCTGCGAAAAACATTTTAATTTTAAATAAAATATAGTTCAATTCCATTACAAACGTCGAATTTTCAACTGAATAGTTGAATCCTTAATCAAAACAGATTAATTTTTAACCAGACAGTTGCATTAAAAAAAAGTCATATTTCCAACAGCAGAGTTGAATTTTCAACAAAACAACAATTTTCAGTAAAAAAAAAAAATCTCGAGCAAATTGTTGAATTTTCTACAAAATAGTTGAATTTTCCACACGGAAATATGAATTTTCAATTGTCTACCAGGATAGTTGTATTTAAACCCAAAAAGACGAATTTTCAACAAAACAGATGAATTGTAAATAAAAAAGGATGACTTTTTATTAAAATTGTTAAATTTTTATAAAAATAATCAAATCTGCAACCAAACAGTTAAATTTGTAATAAAAAAGATCATATTCCTATGAAAAGTAATACATTTTGGAACAAGATAAATTTTTCAGTCAAGAAAGAAACAAGATTTTAAGTAAATTGTTGAATTTTAAACAAAAAACTCTAAAAATGTTGGGTTTTCTTGTTGGGCTCTATTAATTCAGATCGCTTTTGAGTGGAAAAACGAGAAAAGGTGGAAGAAGCAAATAGGGGAAGGACTGTGAAGCCTACGATTAATAAATAAAAATTTTATTCATTTATAGACTAAAGAATAATAGTTGAAATAAATATTGAAGTTCGCTTTTAATACTTTTAAAATATTAGTTTAGAAAACTGAAAATTTTACGAAGAAAATCAAGTTAATTTTCCACTGCACTTTTTAATTTTCGTCTAAACACTTTGAAAGTGTATTTGTCGGACTACGCAATATTTTAGGCTTTGAACTGAGGTAAGTTATAATAAAAAAGAATTTAAAAACGATGGAAAGTTGGACCGAGTGAACTTTTCTATCGGTTATATGTCTAAAAGGTTAAGCGTAGTGTTAATACATTTGCCAGTCGATTCGATTTGATTTATTTAAAATCTAAAATAAGTTTTATAATTGAGAAATGTTTAGTATTCCTAATAAGGCTTGTGATTGTTGAGAATTTGTTTCTCTTCTGAGTTCATTCTCGCCTTTCGTGCGGCACACTCTAAGTTCCATTTGGACAACTGTTGGTCTTACAGAATTTTTTTCATTGGGAATAAAGAGTGCATTCACAGTCCAAGCTCCGATCATGGCCGCCCCGAGCATGGCCGCTTCTCCGATCTCGCTCGAGCGCTACCTCCACCACTTTAGCGTCGGTCGCGATCGATGCATTTCGTAGCTGACGCTCCACGCAGTCGAGCTGGACCGCGCTTAAGCCGTATTCAGACGAGCGGTTCCCGGTTCCGATTAAGGTTACGTTTGGAACTGTCCACCAATCAGCGCGCAGCACGATCCGGTCCCGGTTCGGGTTGCGCGTTTAGGTTTCTCTCTATTTTCAGCCGCGGCGATTTCGAGCGGGCCACAGTCGTCGCTGAACGTAGCCAATCACAGCGGTCGATGAAGTCACGTGACTCTTCAGCTGTTGTCACTGCCTTGAGCAATCTTGGGTGAATGCGATGCACCGTGTGCATGAACCGGACCGTAAATCGTAACCGTAATCGGAACCGGGAACCGCTCGTCTGAATACGGCTTTAGAGTGGGGGTTTATGGCTTCTTGGAATTATACTCCCCTACAACCCCGAAAACGGCCATGCTTGGAGCTTGGACTGTATCGAGCACAATTCAGCACAAGTTTAGATTTTACAAAATAATACAATATTTTATTTATTATTATTTTTTAACTGTGTGGTTTTTTGAATTTATTTTTACTAATAGCATCTAGAATCTAGAATAAAAACGTTTTTCAAAAATTGTATCTGTAGTTTTCGATTTAAAAAAAAGCATTTACTGCGTAAGTGATCACAAGCTCAGCACAATTTACAACTTTCATTTTTTTGAACAACTAAGTTTGCGGTTCTAGCTTCCAGGACATCGGGATTGATCGTTCAAGGTCAAACTTACAAAATTCATTGCGAACCAATTAAGTCAGGACACCTATAGGTTTTCGGGTTCGCTGAATTCAAATCCGTTGTCTGTTTGGTTTGACCTTGAACTGACCTTGACCCTAACCTGATGAGATCAAACGGACAACGGATTGGAATGCAGACACCCCGAAAACCTATAGGTACCCTGACTTATTTGGTTAGCGATGAATTTGGTAGGTTTGACCTTGAATTGACCTTGACCCTGACCTTTTGGGACCAAACGGACAACGGAATCGAATTCAGCGACCCCAAAAACCTATATGTACCCTGACTTAATTGGTTAGCGATACATTTTGTAAATTCGACCTTGACCCTGACCTGATGGGACCAAACGGACAACGGATTCTAATTCAGCGACCCCGAAAATATAAGACCCACCTAGTCTAGTCCGTGTTGCAAGGGTTTAGATTTGGTGGTCCTGTGTTATGGTCGTAACTTCCATAGCCTACATCTGGCCTAAGGTTGCAAAGCTATCTAAATATGTTTCGTATGTCAAAAGTTGGAACTTGCTTTATGGTTGACTTATATTAAAATTCGATTACAATATGTTGTTCACTCGTTGCCCCACGCCAGTCTGTTATTAATTCATTAGCACGTAGATATTATACTAAACTCTGGATTTAAGTACGGTCTCGGGTGTGGCTTACAGAGGCCTTAAACATAAATCCAGGGAATCCAAACGTAAACATTCAGGGACATCTGAACCATTTCTTTTGGATTTGGACACATGCTAACAGCTGACGCAACTAACGCACTGAAGGCACTGCCTGCTTTGTTGCCACGCTACTGTTGGTCACGCGTGACTGAGCATCGCCTCTCTTTCAGTCCCGCGGTCCTCGCATCACTAAAATGGCGAAGACTGAAATTCTAGGAACGCCGAAAACCCAGACTCAGTTTTGAATTGTTTAAACGTTTAACGGTATTGCTATTAATTATTATTACTATTGTATTGTTTAAAAAAATATGTGATATTTAAAAAACATTCTAAAAAATGATTTAAGGATTACAAAAAACTGTGATCGACGAAAAGAAAGAAAGCGACTTTCATGCAACTTTTCAAATTAGCTTTGCGAAAAAATATTATGAGAAAATCAGTATAGGCCTAAAATGATTTTCCTTGAAATTTTTTAACCCAACATGAATTTTTTTGAAATATTTGAAACAGTTAGAAATCTGTAGATATTATTTAAAATCCCCTGAAAATAAATTAAATTTATTCCCTTAAATTATATATAGAAGTTCATTAAAATCCATCAAGATCCATTTAAATCTTTTTAAATCGTAAAAATTCATTAAAATAAGTGGAAATTATTTAAAATCCCTTTAATATAAATTAAAGTAAACTCATTAAAGTTCTTTAAAACTTCGTTCAAATTCCTAGAAATATTTTAAATTTTTTTAGCTACTTGGAAATTCAATAAAATCTTGTATATCTTGTGAAATTCCTTGTAATACCTCAAAATCTCTTGAAATATTTGAAATCGCTAGGAATTCCTTGAAATTTAATTTGTTTTCTAAAGTTCTCTAGAAATCCCTTAAAATTGAGCTTAAAATCTTTGGAAATCGTACAAAATTCTATGAAATCTCTTAAAATTGATTGGCATCTGTTAAAATAGCTTGAAAAAATTTTAAATCCCGTAAAAGTTTGAAGAAATTGGAGGTCCTATAAAACCCCTTAAATCTGGTGAAATTCGTCGAAATCCCTTTAAATCTCTGAAAATCTCAAAAATTTTTTAAATATTGCTTGAAATTTTTGAAATGTCTTGAAAGCTCTTGAAATTAACTGGAATCTATGAAAATGACTCAAAATCTTTAAAATACTTTGAAGTATTGTAAGTTGAATCATGTCCCTTGAAATTGTTGAAATCCTTTAAAACCCATTGCAATTTTTGTAAATCGTAAAAATGCATTGAAATAAATAGAAATCATTTGAAATCCCTGCAATATAAATTACATTTAACTTATTTATTAGGGTTCTTTATAAAAAGAGACCGTTGAAAACCCTAGAAATCTTTTAACTTCCTGGAAACCTTTTAGATCCTTGGAGATTCCAAAAAATTCTTTAAATCTTGTTAACTTCCTTAAAATATCTTAAAATCCCTTAAAAACTTTGAAATAACTAGGAAAGTCTTGATTTGTCATTTTATTTTATTTATTTTCCAAATTATTCTATAAATCTCTTGAAATCGAGATTAAAATCTTTGGAAATCCTACAAAATTCTTTAAAATCCCTTCAAATTTATTGAATACTTAGAAATTCTTTAGAATCTGTTAGAATAATCTTTTTAATTATTTATTATATTATGTATTCATTATATATTCATATTATTTTATATTTATTGTTTATTTATATATGTATTTTATTTATTTCAATCTACAAAATATTTTTATTTTTTTAGAATCGAAATGAGAAAAAGTTGGTATGGTACCCGTGAAATTGTATAACGTGCCGAAGAGTCTATTAAGGTCGAGCAAATAGTGTGTGAATTTGAAATAGCTACATTGCAGACTTTTCTCTTGCTGATGAAAATGTGTTGCAAAAAAAGCTCTGTTTTTCTTTCTGGATAAATAAAATACGGCATTAAATTTTTCATTCAAAACCTTTTTTTAAATAATAATTAATAATCTTAAAAAATATTCTTGGGGTGAATTTTGGTTACAATGGTAATTTTTTGACTTTGATTCTGAGTTAAAGTATTTTTATGGACCTTTTTTGTTCTTTTAAAAATAATTTCCACATAAAAAACTTTCAAGTTTGATGCTCGTGATGCCATGAACGAGTTTAATTGTAAACCTATTTCAAAAATGTAAATGTAAATATTTAAAGAAATATTAAATAAATAATAAATTTTTTTTGTCATTGTCAGTACAAACATTAAACACTCTGAGATTTTTGTCCCATTCTCACGCAAAGGTTTTTTTTTAAGCGCGTTATTCACAAAGAAAGTTTTTGACGTGAAAATTATTGAAAAGAACACCTGGTCGACCTAAAAGCTCGCACAAAAAGCAGATATATTGGAATTTGTGAGAAAAAACCTTATTTTATCGATGAAATAAGGTTTTTACTTATAAATTCCAAGTTTTTATTTCCCAGACGTTAAATTAAGAATATTTACATCCCGAAGTTCTTTTCGTAAGAAAATATATGTTATACAACAAAGCAACAACTTTTTCTGATATTATTATATTTATTTAATCCTCAGTTACTTTTATAATAAACATTTTTTCAGATATATCCAGAACCTTTCAAAAACATAGAACCGAAAAAGCAGGAGGAGGCAGTATCAACTTTAGTGGATCAACTTCTTTCGGATATTTATGGAATTCCAATCAGTGATAGGGGAAGATCTGATAGTGACTCGTCCACTTCTTCCAGAATAAATGCTCGACCTTATAATTTACAGAAAACCCGTCTTTCACTCAAAAGTAAGTCAATTTAAATGTTAAATCAGTTTTTTATTGAAAAATATGAATAGATTAAATGATAGTGTTGGCAGATTCTATTTCAAAACATGCAGAACTTCATATAAAACGTCTAGCTCAGTGTGTCAGAATAAATTGATATTTACACATGTTATTCTACAATTAAAATAACAGAAAAATTAATCAATCTTTTTCTCTGAAATTATATGTATAATATGTAAATTAACGAAATTAACTGAAAAAAATTGGCTGTGTCTAGGTTAACCAAAATTCGCTTAGAATAGAACAAATATTTTCGGTAAGTCCAAGGAAACTGGAAAAGGCGGCTAGTTTTACCGAAATTCGGTGAGCGTAGATAAAATATTTTACGATCCTTAAGTTCTCTGTGTCGATGGATCCCAAACTTTTATTATCAATTATAAAGTAACTCAACTTTCGATCGAAACACCGAAAACACCTTTCGATTCCTCTCCAAAATATCTAGATGCGTTTTTTTTTAAATCCATTTTGCTCCCTCATAGAGGAAGCTTTGTAATTGTAACAATTTCGAAAATTTTTGAAGTCATTTTTCTGAAAGTTTCTCAACTAAAAAATGTAGAATACAATGTTCTAAATGATTGTTACTCACTCTTTTTGCTGAAGTCGATAAATTGAAGGCGATTGCAGATAAATTGATGGAATTTGGATGGTTTATTTTCACCGCTAACACATAATTATATTTGTTGAAAAATCGATTCTTATAGTAAAAATGTTCTCATTCACATAATTTAAAGTTTTTACTAATAAAACATTCAAAATTGATCCAAAAACGGAAAAGATTGCTTGATTCGAGAAGTTTCGACTGACCTGTTTGTATGTTTTTATTTTGACTTCCTTTATGGGGAAGTACATATATTTGTTAATTAATCATAATGAGGAAGTCCAGAGCTCATTAAATGTGCACGAGAAAATTAAATACAAAGTGGAAACACCCTATATTGAATTGATTGCTAGTTTTAAATGCAAAGCATCAATAATAAATAAAAAGTCCGATCAAGAAACCGAAATCACTTTTGGATTCGTCTCGGAAATATCTAAATGCGCCTTTCTTAAAACCATTTTTGAAGCAATTACATTATTTTTTTAAAGCTGGGCAACTTTTATAAACAAATAAATTAATTGCACAGTAACTTTGACTATTTAATTTAAAGCAACATCCAACCGCCTCTAAGATATTACAAAAAATGGTTTAACAAATAACATGTGATTAACATTTTTCTTTAATTTTGATAACAATTTGCAAATTTGCAAAGTGGCAAAATAATATTCTTAACAATTTTTCTACGTCAAACTAAGCGTCAGATCGATAAACCGAAAATTTTTTCAAAAATGGTTTTCAAAAACAAAAAAGGCGCACTCAGATATTTTTGAGAGGAACACAACGGTGTTTCCGGTTTTTCGAATAAAAAAATCAATAATTTTGATTGAAAAAATATTTGTGTTACCAAAAACGAAATTTTAAGGAAAACTGCCGCAATTTATGATTTGTTTTAATTTTTATATTTTCTCCGGATTTTGAATCATTTTCGGAGAATTGAATCATGCATGCTTGTGCCTTATTTGTTATAGACTCCATTCTTGTTTTAAGTTTGAGAATAGGCTCATTTGCTCTTATTATTATAATATCAATTGCATACTGCCGTACTAAGGAAACGAGTAAGTAAGTGGCTTTGTTGTTAAGGTCGCCTTTAGTCACTTACGTAAGGATTTTCTGAGTATGACAGTACACGAGGAACTTCTTAATTTCTGGAATAATGAAAAAAATTTCCAGTTTATGCGTAATATCTCTCACTTTCTTTATTAATCTTTCCCGCAAGATAAAATCTGATAACGTTTGAAGCATCTCTTCATTCTCTTAAAAAAAAACTAAGGAAATACATTTTCTATCTTGGTATCATAAAAAGAAGAAAATAAATGGTATAATATTGTATTTATTTGAAGCGAAACCCCTGAAAGAATTGTCATAAGCCTGCTTTGACGTAATTCGTAAAAAAATCCTGCTTACGAACCACATAATATAAATAAGCAATATAAATTCAATATTTCGTACACGGAAAAACTTTTGGTTGTAAAATTTGATACAATAGTATTTATTTTTACAAAAAGACAACAGTAGGCCAGGATATAGCGCCACTATTGAAAAATTACTATTGTGAATATTAAATTTTGAATTTAATGATTTTATTAGAATTAAATAATAATAAATGATTACATAATTGTACTTATATTGAAAGAAAGATTCTATGATCCCTAGAAAAGGCTGTAAAGTAAAAAAATTTAGGAAAATCATTATTTCTTTTTGCATTCTATGTTTTCGAAAACATCTGGGGCTTTACAAAAAAGTTCTCAAAAATAACGAATGTTATTTCAATTTGAAATTTTTCTTTGGCCCTATGGTAAAAACATTTAGACAGATTCTGGATGTTCGGCGTCGATTAATTGTCAATCTTTATTGGACAGTTTAAATATGTCGAAGAACATATAGTAATTTACCTGCAGCAGATGCGATAAACAAAACATTAAATTCGTTGAATTAGTAAAGTTGAATATTTTTTGGAGTCATGCATAGTTTCAAAAAAAGTCCTTTTTGTATTAATTTCAAGTAAAATTTGTTTTTTTGTATAAACGAAGAATTATTTAAGACGGAAATTACACTTATAACATGAAACCTCAAAAAATTGAAGAGACCTGTTGACGTATTTTGTAAGGACAAACATATACTTCATCATATACAAAGTAAAGACATAGTTTTGCAATGCATAATTAGAAAACGAGTTAAAAATTAAAATCCCAAAAGGCGAAGTGAAATTTAAAATTGATTGAAACAAGGTGCATCATTTAAAAGACATTAACATTATAAAATACGTTGATAAATTTGAATGATATTTAAAATTTTCGTCTTTAATTTTATCCCGACAGTGCCAACAGTGTTGTGAAAAAGCTGAGTTTTGATGACCTAATTTGCACTCTCTTTTATGTTCACTAATTCGAGTTTTTAGTCTCCTGGAAGTTTCGCCAATGTAAGCCTTATCACGAAATTTACATTTGATGAGATATACCATACCAGAGAAATTTTCTAAATTTACTTTAGCTTTGTTAAAAAAAAGAAAATCCATTAAGTCTATAGTTGTTAGTAAAATAAACATCAATTTTATACTTCCTGAAAAACCTTCTTCAACGTTCAGAAAGAACTTCAATATAAAGAGACTTTTAGGACAGTTTTTTTATAAGGTTCAATCCATTTGTTTTTTAAGGATATTGTATAAATATTGATTTAAGTTTTGTTTTCTGAATTTAATATCTCTTAATTTTACACATCTGTCTAATAGACCTTTTATGATGCCGACTTTTGGACAAAATAAATGATGAGAATTATAATTGAGATTACGTCCTGACCATGATGGCTTTTAATATCAATTAGTGATATATAACAAATTCGAGATAATTTTTCAAATTATAATAATTTTATTGTGATCTATTATCACATACAATAAAATACGTATACAATAACAAATTTGTTGTTAATTTAATAAAATTACATTTATTTGGTTGGATTTAGCTGTCTATTTTACAATTAGTAATTATTTTATTTGCAGATGCTGCCTTTTCTGAGGTCCCATAATGTGAAGAAAGCTGGATCTGTGTACTGCTTTCTTACCAAATATCACGTCCCCTAAGACCCGGTCGGTGTTCAGCAAAAAGGCAGAATCTGAAAGATTTTTGAGTAATAGTTCCCGTATTCGAGCTTCCATGTTCAACTTCGTGCAGATCCATACAAGTTTTTTCAGATCCTGCTTTCTTACCAAACACGACTCGCCAGAATTGTAGATCCGCCTTTTTCACAATAATTATTATAAATTTTGGCTAAAGGCCTTCTCAGGGTACCACCTGATACCTGGCGGCTTAGCCGACTCTTTCTATTTGCGCTTGAGCTCGAGCTCGATGCTCGTCGGGGCGATGTGATGCTCAACCGTAGGCTACTGTACTATGTTGCGCTGGTACTTTTAAATTAAATCCCTATTTAATCCAGCCGACAATAAAATTTCTGTATGCAATTCTGTATACAATTTTTGGGCAACTGTAATACAATGTAGCATACGCTACTGCAAATTACTTTAAGAAATTTTTGTATGGTATTTATACTAAAGTATATGTACATATATGGGGCTATTTCTACCGTAATTTCTGTAGGAATAGCCAGATTTTTTCGGTGCGAGTAGACACTTCCATGGAAGAAACAAGTATTTTATTGAAAAATTCTAATATTTTGGAAACGTTTTTTTTCCTTTTACACTTTTCTTGTACAGTTAGTCGTTTTTAAGTCATGGCATTATAAACAATTTAATTTGATCTAAAATTAAAATATTTGCAGGTAGATATCTCAGCATCGATTAGATTGAAAAACGTCTAAACAATGCAACTTTTTTTAGGATACGTACTCTAAACAAAAAAAAGAAATTTTACAAACGAAATGAAATTTTTGTTCAGAAAATTTTTTGAAAAAACGGCCTTTTTGGACATGTATGTAGGGGGACTACTTTTCAGTGAAACATGCTTTTTTTGTTTTTTAATTAAAGACATTTGTAACCATTTTTATACTCTTCCCAAGAAAAAAAATTGCTTGCAATCGAATATGTATCGAAATAGCTTCTCAAATATAATAATATCCAGCAAATTTTTAAACTTTAGAATTTAAGAACTGTCTACCATTACGGAACAGAGTTCATTAGGCAACGTAATATAGTAGCCTCCGGTTGAGCACCAGATCCGCACGGCGAGCATCGAGCTCGAGCTCGAGCGCAATGTAATAGAAAAGCTCTGTTAAGCCGCTAGATATCAGATCGTACCCTGAGAAAGCCTTAAGTAAAAAATGATCTTCAATTATATTAAAATTGTTAAAAAACGATTTTCATACTCATTTTCGATTTTTAGTAGATCCTGCCTTCTTAAATACCACGGCAGCGTAGCTTTAGATCTGTAGTTTCTACTTTGAACTTTTAACTCCTACAGAATGAAAAATTAGATACGCTTTTGACTGCATTTCAATATACAGGCCCTACATTGAATCTTAAGGCGCTTCAAACGAGTCTCGGTTTCGCTTGATCCACTATACGTATAAAAGGATGAATTGTTGAACGTAATTTTTTTACCACATAATCTAAAGGCAATTATACCGGTTTGAATACAGAGCTTTCTTCGGAAAATGTTCTTGTTTTTTTTGTTTTTTTTTAGTAATTGAAAATTGAGTGTCTTGCGCCAAATACCGGCAACACTCTGACTACTGTGTACGCTGGGCTGTCGGTGTCGCCGGTTTCAGGCGCAAAAACAAGCTCCATTTTCATTTACAAAAAAAATAACATTTTCCGGTAAAAGCTCTTTGTCCAAACCGGTATGATTGCCTTTAGATTATGTGGTAAAAATATTACGTTCAACAATTCATCCTTTTAGATGTATAGTGGATCAAGCGGAACCGAGACTCATTTGAAGTGCCTTAAGGTGCTGTCTAGGGCTTCATTTTTAGTCCATGTATTACAAATGACAACTTTTCTCCTGCAAGGATGAATTGTTTGATGTAATATTTTAGCCACATAATCTAAAGGGCTAAATACAAGCCCGCTTAGAGCCCTTTTTTGAAAATAGTCTTGTTGTTTTTCTTTAGTTAATTGAAAATATGCTATTTTGAATCTTTTTAACCTTTATGATAATAAGCTATCCAACATTTGTTACCCAGGTGAAATTAACTCATTCTGAATGTCAGTGACTGCAATTAAAAAAATATATAATTTAAGATTTAACCTAATTGACATAAATTAATTATATATAAATACTTCTTTGCGATGCTCATTCACAGAAAAATATCTTCTCGTATATGTATTCACTGTCTCATAAAATCAATTTATGATTGATTTCAAAGTGATTGAGATTACAAAAATTATTAGAATATAATATTTATTATCGTTAGCAACAAATATTATAAAAAAATTTGAAAATTCCAAAACATATTTTTTTGTTTTTCGGGAGAAAAGTTTTTTTTCCTCTCGAAAAATAAAAGAATACCAAACGGACAACGTACTTCCTGTAGACTATACCTAAAAATTTCAAGGGAAAAATATGGGGATTTTGATACAATTTTTTTTTTTTTTTTTACAAAATCCAAAATAACGTTTCCATTTTTGATTATTTTTCTTGTCGATTTTGAATGAGAGCAAAAACTGGATAAACTGAAAAAAGAAAAACCGTCATATCTCATAAATTGCAAAAATGGAATGGTTTTTAAACTAAAATTTGCAAAAAACTCTTTGCACCTTTAAAATTTTAAAATATTCGTAAAAAATGTATTAATATCGCTATTTTAATTAAAAAAAATACGTGTCGCCTTATTTATCACGTACAAAAATAATTTCATAGGCAAGATAATCCCGAACTAGTAATAAAAGTGGTGAGGAAAATGGTTTGATAACCATGCAAAGCATTTTGCTCACCCGTGAAAACATTTTGCTCACCAATTTTGGGGATTTTGCTCATCGCCTTCACGTACGATGCGGAATCGACCATTTTCGATGTCTCTTAAATGGTGGCCAAACAAGGGCTTTGCATGCGTGTGTAAAGAAAAAGTATTTCTTCTTATCGCTGCGGCAATTAATACTAGTTCTTCCACTATATCCTAGCTTGTCATCGAACTCTGGTAAAAATGAATATTTCTCATGGTGCAGTATGAGAATAAAGAGAGAAAATAATTTAGAATATGAGTAGTATATTGATTAAAAAATTTGAATTTCAAAAATTGAAGACCCTTTGTCGCAATTGCAAGACGAACTGAAGTGGTTTGCTGTAGAAGTGCTTCTACCTTAAAGGGTAGCGCTTCAAAACATGAGGACCATCTCTTGAAGTCAATGAGGTCACGTGACTACCTTATTTTACTTATGCTTCGTCAGCTACTGCCAAAGTCTCTCTGGTTTATTCAATTTTATCTATAACCGATAATTATTTTAAAATAAAATAAATTTATTCAAACAAATTTTTTTTACATGGAAAATTCTCTCTAAAAGTGTCACTTTTATTTTTCTGTGTGGTAACTTTTTGAGAACGCATTCAATCATTCTGAAATTTCTTCAGAATTATTTAAAATTAGGGAATTCAAACTGACACTTAGGGGCCATCTATAAACTACGTTTACCAATTAAGGCGGGGTGACTGCAACTGGTAACAGGGGGAGGGGGAGGGGGTCAGTGGAAGTAACTTCACGTTATTTGCTGACGATAAATTTAAACAGAGTTTGTGAATTTTACAAAAGAGGAACCTGCAAAGGTATAGTTCAATAATTATTTAATTAGTTTGAGAACTACTTTCATATTTCACACTTCACACTTTCCTCTATTCCATCATTTTCTCATTAAACATTTTTTCCCCCGTTTTTTAAGAAACTTACCCTCTTTTTCTCATTTCTCGCTCAAATGCGAACTGAATTAATAGAACCCAATGAGAAAATCCAACTATTTTTGGTTGAAAAGTCTACTTTTTTTCGAGTTCATCTCGATTGGTTAAAGCTTCTACTATTTTGTTGAAAATTAAATGATTTTGTTCAAAATGCAATTATTTGGTTAAAAAGTCATCTTATTTTAAATCAAAAATTCAACTACTTGGTTGAAGTTGAACTAATTTTTTAAAAATTAATTCTTTTTGTAGAAAATTCATCTCTTTAATTTAAAATTTAACTATTCTATTTTGAGAAAATTCATCTTCTTCGTTAAGAAAAAATCTTTTTGGTTGAATGTTGAACTCTTTTATTGAAAGTAAATTTTGTTGTTGTTGAGGAATCAACTCTCTGGTCGAATATTAACCTATTTTGTTGAAAATTGTTAATTACTTTATTGAAAGTTGATCTTTTCTAGTTGAAAATTCCACAATTTGGTAGAAAATTCATGTTTTTCAGCTTTTTGGTTGAGGATTCAACTATTTGGTTAAAAAATACGTGTTTTTTCGTTGAATTTATCTGGTTCCCAATTCGTTCCTTTTAATGAAATGTAATTGTTTCAACTGAAATTTTAACTATTCCTTATTTGATTAAAAACATACCGTTTTTAGTTCAAAATTCAACAACTCGGGTTGAAAATTTAACTTTCATTAAAAAAATTCGTCTTTTTTTCTTAAAAATTGTAAATATTTGGATGAAAATGCATCTTTGCAGGTTGAAAAGTCCACTATTTGATTAAAACTTCTACTGTTTTGTTAAAAATGAAATTATTTTGTTGAAAATTGAACTGTACGGTTAAAGTCTTTTTTTTCGTCGACAGTTCAAATGTTTGGTTAAAAATTCGCTTGTTTGGATAAAAAACTTAACTTTTATGTTAGATTAATTATATTTCTTGGTTGAAAATTAACAGTTTTGTTGAGAATGCAACTGTCTTTAAAAAAAATTCGTTTTTTTTACTTGAAAATTTAACCATTTGATAAAAAATTTAACTACGTTGTTAAAAATTCGTTTCCTTTGTTTAAAATATCAACTGTTTGCTTGTTAATGCCACTATTTGGTTAAATCGTAACGTGCCATTGTTAAAATTTTGTCTTTTTGGTTTCAAAATTAATTTCTTTTGGTAAAAAATCTTTTTTGGTTTACAGATTCTACTATTATTGTTGAAAATGCAATAAATGTCGACTTGAAATCTTAGAAATTGAAAGCGTTCCTTATTAAATTTACCTATGTTCGTGAAAAATCACCCTATTTACCCTGTCAAGTTATTAATTTTTCAAAGGTTACGATTATCAAAAGAGAAATTTCTATGCGAATTCTGTACAATCTACATCGAAATATAAGATCCTATATTTCATAAATTCCAATAAATATTTGTGTCTTAAAAATTTTAATAATTCAAGAATAATTTTTTATTTAAAGGTGAAGAAGAACTTTACGTGGTACTTGAAACTTTAAAAGAACACGTTAGCCATGCAGGTGGACTTTTGATTCGCCAGCTGCGTCGCCGGGATTACCTTATAGCAAAACGTGATAAGCAATGTGATGTTATCACTGCCCATCTTCAAGCTCACAGCAAGAAAACGAGTAAGTGAATCAATTTCCTCTATTAAATTGTTTATTAATCAGTTTTTTAAATTGAATCTTATTTGACCAAGTATTTTGTCCTTTAAAAAGAAGGCTGCGGCTAGTCATCCTTTTTCTGAAAATTTCTAGCTTCTAGATCTAAATTTCTTCTCAAAGCTTCTGCATTTTTTCAAAGTATTAAAAAATCTACGAATTTTTTGAAATATTTTAAAATTTTTCATAAAAATTCTTGTAATATCTTGCATATAAATTAAAAAAATTACATACAGGTCTTCCTATAGGTTTGTAATGACCTAAAATTTCAAATTTACTTTATAGACATATTTTGATATAATTCGACCCCAGGAGCTCGAAAACACAATTTTCAAAAAATGTTCATATGTGTGTGTGTGTACTTTTTTCACCATACCTTCAAAACTAAAAAAGCTACGATCATGCAATTTTCACGAACTTTAGCTCCGACTGATATTTACAGACTGATATTTACAGATTTAAAAAAAAGTTACCTTGTTTATAAAGAAAACTTGTTTGATATTAAAATACAGCCAAACGATATGTGGTGTATTTGTTCACGTCTTCGAGGCGCATCGAGCGACCTATGGTTGAACCTTTTATGACCCACCAGTATCGATTTATGAAGTTTCAAAAAAATTGGTGTATTCTGATTATATGAGAGGCACTTTCTTCATATTAGGAATACACTAAAATTCGAAATTAAGAAGTCCGGATTTGCGACGTTCCGAGAATTGATGTCCTCGGCAGTTTCTTGATGAGGGGATCCGCGGGACCGAGAGAAAGGCGGTGCTCAGTCATGCGTGACAAACAGCATGATGGTAGTTCCATCAGCGCGTTAGTTGCGGCAGCTGTTAGCATGCGTCCAAATCTAAAAGAAATGTTTCATACGGACCTAACTGTTTACGTTTGGACTGTCTGGACTTATGTTGAAGGCCACTGCCATTGCCACCAACGACGGCCCGGAGCAGTATTACGTTTGCGTGAAGAACAGCTTTCCATTGGTAGGGAGAAGAGAATAATAAGCTATTCTCTTCAATCTCTATTCTGCACCAATGAAAAGAATCTGCTTAACGCATGCGCAATAGTACACCGGGCCAACGTTGGAAGGACTGGCTACTGCCAGGCATGCCCGGTACTGGTCTTAAATGCAAGTTCCAGTGTACTACAGTACTGTATCTGACATATCTGTTCGCGTTTTTGAGATTCGTCGAATGACCTATTGATGAACCTTCTTTGGCCTCTTATCATATAGCAATACTGATAAATAAATAAAAAAAATATATCGTTCATCTTGTTTATATGAGGAAAACTGTTTTAATATTGTGAATACAATAATAATGTATATAATATATTTGTTCGCGTCTTCAAGACGCATCTATTGCCCAATTGAAAAACCTTTCTCGACCTGCCATAACCTATCAATATCGTTTTTAAATTCCTTAACAGAATTATTTACTTTGTTTTTAAGAGGATATTCTTTAAATTGGGAATATAAGAGTATTGTATTTGACGCAATGGTTCGCGTCTTAGAGACCCGTGGATTGACCTATTGACGAACTTTCGATGACCATTCTTGATCAATCAATAGCGACTCAGAAAGTTAGGAAAAAAGAATACATTGTTTATATGAATAAATTTTTGTGTTAATTTGGAATATAACAAGAACGTAAGTTAAAAAGTTGTTCATTTTGGCAGATACGAGGAAGCAAATTTATTTGATAGCATGAGGAAGTAAAATGATCATAAAACGAGTACAAATAAATACACCTATAGTGGATACAAAGGTAAAAAACCATGTTCAATTTCCTTAGCAATCTTAAGAATATTTTTTCAGTTCTCTTGAAACCTTTAGAAATTCTTGGATAGCTTCTATTTTTTTGGTTAAAATAAATCTTCTAAAAGTATCGGCAATTTTTTTTACAAATTATGCAGTGTGATAGAAAAATGTTAAGAACAGAATTATTTCCCAATATTAAAAAATCCTTTATAATTAAAATTGTTTCTCTTATCGATAATGTTTAGAAACATTTAGAAATAAATTTTATCATGAAATGAAATTACTTATTTGTTAAATTTGATTTACGAAATTGGTGGTGCAGAAAATTCGTAATCTATATTATTAGATAATCAAACGGAAAACAGCCCCTACAAGAAGATCTTTGTCTTGAAAGGCTTGAATGGGCATCTTTTTAAAGCCCTGAAAATTTCGAGGCTGATTTCTTGATTAATTGCTTGTTATTAACAAAATTTGTGAAATCGCAACATTTTTTCAACACGTTTGCTTGGATTGTTACTTTCAACTAAGATATAGCCAAAAATGTATAACACTTCGTTTTTAAAGCATAAAATAAGCTTTAAAGTGAGTCCTTAGATAATATCTTACGACAAATAGTTTACGAGATAATAATTAGTTAATTAACATTGTGCGTTTTTAAGGAAAGACAAGGTGATGATTAATTGTCATTGTCGCGGAAAAAATCGCGATTGGGTTTTTGCTTAGTTTGATAGTTCAAAGTATTAAAAAAAATGTTGTCTTTTTTATTTCAGAATCTAAAAATGACAGAATTGTGGGGAACTCTTTTTTTAACATTCATATTTTGTAAAAAAAAAATCTTTTGATTACAATTTCCCTGAATTATCCAGCAGATAGTGCATCTTCAGGAAAAAGATGTCAAGAAAGTTTTTCACATTGTTAATAATAAATAGTCATAAACAATGATTTCTCAATAATTACAGCTTCCAGCGAAGTTCTGCGAAATTGTTTATAAAATTGGTTCAAATAATTCTTTTTTGCAACGAATATATTACACGTAAGATTTTAGAAATACTAATAATCTAAAAAATATCTTAAACATATTTTTTCCTGAAGATGCACAATCTGTTAGATAATTCAGCAAAATCAAACTTAACAGATTTTTTGTTACAAAATATGAATGTTCAAAAAAAGTTATCGCCCACTCCTCTGTAATCTTTGGAATCTGAAATCGAAAAGTTTTTTTTAATGATTTAAGCTAACCAATTTGAAACTCGAGTAGCAAAAACCTGATCGCGATTCTTTTTTCAACAATGAAAATTTATCATCGCTTTATCTTCCCCGAAAAAAGCACAATCTTAATTAACAGACGTATATCTCGTAAACTATTTGTCGTGGGATATTGGCCCAGGGCTCATTTTGAGGCTTATGTTATGTTCTAAAAACAAAGTCCTATACACTCTTTACTTATCTTTTAATAGAATATAAAGAAAGCCATAGAA
>CAKNWW010091969.1:0-10340 GCA_932074435.1 Andricus kollari | reverse complement strand
AAATCCGTGCTAGGCCCTCCTGTGGGAGAGAGTCCAGCTCTAAGTTACAGGAACGATCAGTTATATTTATTAAATGAATTAATAAATAGTTATTCACTCGAATAAATGCTGGGCCCTCTCGGGAGAAAGAGAGTCCGGCTCTAAGCTAAAGTTTCGAATTGGATCTGGTTTATACTGTCACTTACGGGACCTCTTGATTCCTGGGGGACTGCCTCCATGTCTAGGGATTCAGGACCGAAGCCGGGAAGACACAATGAAAAAAAAACCCTTTAATTCTTCTTGATCCACAGTTTAGTTTTATTTGATAAATAATCGAAGAACACTCGATAATTGTTCGTAAAAACCTGACAGAGTAAGGCACTATGACAGCACGAAAGGTAAAATGGATCGTGAAAAAAAACGAACAAAGGTAGTTTATAAAGTCCTGGGTACGATGTATGGACGTCGTTACGCGACGCGCAGTGTAGCCCTTCGGTGGGCGACTGGATTCGGCGGAGCACTGCTACTGACCTTCGCGGGGTGACGACTGGAACACAACTAACTTGACTCGTGCCGCGACTGGACTGGTCGACGGGCCTCGGTCCCCTGGCGCGCTCATAGCGCTGCGCGTGGAGGAGTGAGGTACCAGTGGCACTGGCGCGAATCGTTTGAAACGCCAAGCATCGTCGAAACGGCAATTACGAAGAAAAGAAAAAACAGATTCCTGTTCCCACGGGAATACTATTTCGTAGAAATAATATTTCCGTGGGAAAAAACACTGGTATCACCATCATGAAATCTTTTCAAAACTACGCCAATTAGAATTAAAATTTGTTCGGATAGAATAAAATGTGAATTTTATGATGTCTCCATGTCTTTCAACTTATCCATACATTTTTCTTTAAACATCATCTCACCCACGTTGTGAGAAGAGCCATATACAGTTTCGGTTTCGTTCATTTTTAAATGAAGATTATATTTTCACATAAGAACTCTTGTCGACTGTAGCACGCTCTCTGATGTGTTATTTACACGTCAAGATAATAATAGAAACCTTGATTTGAGAAACGTGCTGAGAAAGCAACAATTTTATTCTAGTATTTATAAACTTTTGATAACTTTGCCTATGACACATTTGGCACATTTAGGTTTTCCTGCATTCATTACAGGCAAAGCCCGAAATCACAGAGTATTTCAGACCTTGCCTAAAACGCATCAGCAATTCACGCATTGCCTAGCCAAACTTAGGTTGTCCGCCACTTCGGGCTTTGCCCGTAACACATATACAGGGTGTCCCAGTACTCAAGGTACATTTTTATATTTTTGAATTCCTCATAAAAAATGGATTTGAAAGTTATAATAGAAATTTATTGTAAGGTTAATAATTAATAAGTAATTAACAATTAAAGATTAACCAATCGGTAGCATGCGTTAGGTGAACGACAGTCCATGTGTCACTGATGAGGGTGTTTGCGCAAAAGAGTAATTTTAAATTTGCAGGAGGTTGTGAATATCAATGGTGCAATTTCACACGGCAACTGAGAGACGAGATTCTTAGAAAATATCTTTTCCATTAGAATACGCGTTGAATTATTTTAAATTCCTTCTGGTATTTCTAATTCTTTCGAATTCAAACGAATTCTTAGAATTCACTTGTGCTCCTTTGAATTCTTTTGAAGTTTTTTGCAATTGTCTTCAAACCTTTACAGTACACCTCAAATTATTTTGAATATCTCCAAGTCTTATGTATTCTCTGACTTTTAAATTCTCTGAAATCTTTTGAATTCTATCAATTCTTTTGTATTCTCTAAATTCTTTTGAAATTCTGTAATTTTTTTTTTTAATTCTGTGAATGCCTTTGAAGTTTTTGTGTTCTTTTGCACTCTGTGAATTCATCTGAATTCTCTAGATTCTTCTTAATTCTTTGAATTCTTCTGAATTCTCTGAATTTTTCCGCTATTCTCTGAATCCACTCAAATTCTTCTCAGTTGTCTAAATGCTTTTAAATTCTCTGAACTCTTTTAAATTCTCTGAAACCTTTTAAATTCTTTTGTACTCTCTAAATTCTTTTGAAATGCTCTTAATTTTTTTTTAATTCTGTGAATTCTTTTGAAGTTTGAGAATTCATTTGCACTCTGTGAATTATTCCGAATTTTCCAAATTCGTTCTAATACTTTGAATTCTTCTTAATTCTATGAATTAAGTCGCTATTTCCTGATTTCTTCCGAATTCTCTGAATTCTTCCAAATTCTTTGAATTTTCTGATTTATTCTGAATTCTCTGAATTCATTTAAAATTTTCTGAACTTTCTAAACTGTTTTGAATTTGTTGAATACACGGTGTCACTAAATTTTTCAAAATGTTTCTAATTATCTTGAAATCATTAGAATACACGTTCAGTTATTTTAACTTTCTTTGAATATTTTGAATCCAGTAATATTCAAACGAATTCTTCCAAATAAATTTTTTTTTAATTCTCTAGAAATCTTTACCATACACATGAATTGTTCTAACTTTCTCCAAGTCTTTTGTATTATTTGAACTATCCTGAATTATTCTAAATTCTCTTATAAATTTTGAAATGTCTGAATTCTTTCCAATTCTCTGAAATATTTTAAATTCTACTAATTCTTTTGTATTGTCTTTTTTTTTAAATTATCTGAGTTCTTTTGAAATTTTCTGCATTATTTGAACTGTTCTGAATTGTTTAATTCTTACGAGACCACTGAATACGCGTAGAATTATTTTAACTTCCATTCAGTATGTTGCTACATGTACTCCTTTGAATTCTTTTGAAATTGTTTTGGACCTTCTTAAAATCTTTACAATACACCAATAATTATTTTGAACGTGGACAATTCTTTCGTATTATCTGAATTCTCATGAATTCTTTTGAATTCTCTCAATTATTTTGTATTCAAGTAGTCTTCTGAATTCTCTTTCAGTTTTATGAATTCTTTCGATATCTTTAGAATACGCGTTAAATTATTTTGAATTCCTTCAAGTTTTTTAAATTCTGTAGAATTCTACAGGATTCAAAATATTTGAAGAAAGTTAAAGATATTTAACGTGTATTCTAAAGATTTCAAATGAATTAAAAATATTCAAAAGAAGGAGTTCACACTATCTTAAGATGTATTCTAATGATTTCACGATAATTCAAAAACATTTTTAAAACTTTCAGAGATATCGTGAGAATTCGACGAATTCAGAGTAGTTTAAGGAGTTCAAAAAATATCTAAACAAAATAAATTCAGATAATTTACAAACTTTAGATAATACAAAAGAATTCAAGAAATTAAAAACAGTTTAGAGAGTTCAGCAAATTTTTCAGCAATTCAGAGAATTCAAAGAATTTGGAATAATTTAGAGAATTCGGAAGAATTCAGGGAATAGCGGAAGAATTCATAGAATTAAGAAGAATTCAAAGAATTAAGAAAAAAATTTGAAAATTCGGAAGAATTCATAGAGTGCATAAGAATTCACAAACTTCAAAAGCATTCACACAATGAAAAAAATATTATAGAATTTCAAAAGAATTTAGAGAATACAAAAGAATTCATAGAATTCAAAAGATTTCAGAGAATCTGAAAGAGTTCAGAGAATTCAATGAATTCCGACAATTGAGAAGAATTCAGAAAATTGAGTAGATATCAGAGATTATAAAAGATTTGGAGAAATTCAAAATAATTTGAGGTGTACTGTAAAGGTTTTAAGAGAATTGCAAAAAACTTCAAAAGAATTCAAAGGAGCACAAGCAAATAAGAAAACGGAAGAACGACTCGACAGAATTATAAATACACGAAGAAGTTAAAATAATTCAACGTGTATTCTAATGGAAAAGATATTTTCTAAGAATCTCGTCTCTCAGTTGTTAATTACTCATTAATTATTAACTTTACAACAAATTTTTATTATTGTTTCCAACTCCATTTTTTATGAGGAATTCAAAAATATAAAACTGTACCTTGAGTACTGGGACACCCTGCATATTGTGTCCAACAGTGCAAGTTCTCCCACACCTCTGTGTTGAGAGCGTTCCCGACCGTGATCTGCACGTCGCATGAAAAACTTCTTCTATACAAAAGTTGTTGAAAATTGAATCCCCTACAACTTTACCATCAAAATGTGCAACTTACTTTCAATACAAATAGTCAAAAAGTGGAAAAAACTGCGCCACTTTCCTAATTTTCCTCACTTTTTGCTTATTGTTAACGACAAATAATTTGTTTACAAAAATATCGTCCAGATGAAAATTGTAGAGAATCGAATGCTCTACAAATTTATTAACAACCCTTTTCATCGAGAAATGCAAAATACGCTTGGAAATCGACGAAAACACAAAATCCAAGATGGCGGCCACTTCCAGTAATTATTTCTTGGACAATTTTGTGATTTCTTCATTTGCTTCGCAGATTTCACTTAACTGCGTCAAAAAATCTCGGCCCGCGGTTTTTCCGGTGACAAAAGTCTAAAATGATTGGGCTAGGACCTTTATGTATGTTTTGTTTTCTTTGTATTGATACTCTCCTCAATGATAATAATCAAGTAGAGGCAGGGGTGTGCAGTTACGCGTAACTGGAGGTTTTTGATGTAAAATACCTAAGTGAAGTATTTTACGTAGAAAACAGGTAAAATACCTAGTAAATTACGTGCCAAGATGGCGGACCTGCAGAACTGTGCATAACCTCACTTTTTTGAATTTCTGGTATCGGCATTCGCAGGAGTTTTTTTTCAATGCCTATATTGTTACGTAAAAAATAATAATGTCAACTAAAGCAAAACAGAAGCAAAAAAACACTCCGGGCTTCCATACATTCCATCAGGGATGTGCAGTTACGCGTAACTGGAAGTTTTTTACGTACAATACCTAAAGGAGGTATATGACGTAAAATACCTCGAATATGTAAAATAAATGTAGAAAACCTCTGATTGGCTGTCTGACTCAAGTTTTCAATTTCCCGCCTCAGAGGTGGAGCCCTCATATATAGAATAAGATGTAATTGACATCATGTAGAAAACTGATGACGTAAAATACCAGGTAAATTACTGTAGAAAACCAAGTAAATTACCACGAGTATTTTACTTACCCATCACTGAATTGCGAGTGGATAATCATAGAGCCGACATTTCGAAGCTTGGGTGGTTCACCTAGAGAACACTTGGCTGATAGCTGGAAGGTTTCGTGTTTGATTCTCGCTGCCTGTACTTCTTTGTTTTGTTTATTTATCGAAATACTTATTCATTCCATTTCTGAATAATAATAAATACAATTATGCCGTTTGATGATAATTTGTTCATTATTTTTAATAAAAACTCTGTTTATCGTATTTTTAATATCCCTCGTTTGGAAATTTGTACATTTTATTCAAATTCGTCATTCTGCAATAGTTTCTAATATTTATATTTTTAAATTGAATTAGGACCAAAGTGTTTCAAATGAAAATTTTAATGTTAAATACGAAATCAAAATGTTTTCTACAAACTACAAAAAATTAAACGCAGAAATAATAGTCAGTTACATTTACCACATTTATTATTTAACACTAACATTTATTATTAAAAATTATTATTCATAATTTCAGGATTATGTAGTATCACACGAACTAGAGTGATACCCGTCATAAAAGCAAGGAAACAACAAGTTTCGCGACTTCTGTCACACCAATTGCAGAATAAAGAATTTTAATAAAATGTACAATTTTCCAAACGAGTGATAATAAGAATACGATAAGCAGAGTTTTCTTTAAATAGTGAATAAATAATTATTAAATGGCCTTATTTTATTAATTATTATTCAGAAAGGGAATAAATAAGCATCTCGATAAATCACGAAAAAAAGTATGAGCAGCGAAATTCGAACGCACAAACTGCCCGCAACATTCGCTTGCTTCGAAGGTAATCATTCAGGGCGTTACTTAAATGGGATTCACAGTGTAATTTTACGCCGGCTCTATAATTATCCACTCGAAATTCTTCAAATGAATTTTTCTTGAATATGGCTCGAAATCGCGTTTTCTGAATTTTTCCCAGAAAACATCTAGTAGGTACCTTTCAGTGAGGAGAGTATCAATTCAAACAAAAAAAAGCATACCTAAAGATCCCCTTAGAGAATTTCCATGTAAGAGAAACAACTTCAACTAGAAAAACAATTTTATACGACGTCAAGCTGACGCATTTTATACTGATAAACTGTGACACTGACAGAAAAAGTCTCGAGAAAAAAACACGTGGAAAGCGAACGAGATAGTTTTTAGCGTCTTTTTGCTTTTATGTTTCTTATTATTATTAATTAATTATAGTATTTAACAAAATATGACCTATATATCCATAAAATATAAAGTTTCTTCTCAGAAACAGAGTTTTTCGTTTGCCAAGCGAACCTGATCACAACAACTCGCGCTATGAGTGTGTATAAAAATCTTTTTTACGTTTTTCAAATCAAATTAGGGTCATCTTTTTGGGTTTTTAATGTAAAAAAACGAATGAAAGTTTACAGTTCCAGCACTGATCGTTTGCAAGATACATGAACATGAACAAGATACATTCCTATGAATTATTTTGAATTTTCTTAAATTCCCTTGACTTCATTTGAGTTTTCATAGATTCTATTGAATTTACTTATATTCTCTTGAATTGTCTACAGAGTTCAACAGTTCAAAGATTTTTGCGATTATCTCGAGGACCGTTTGAGTTACCGCAAAACCAGTTGGATTCAGAATTTAAAAATTTATCGAAAACTGCTTTAGAAAATACATTTTTTATTTAATAAATATGATGGCCATTCTTTATTGGTCATTGATTGTTCAAAATTGTTAAATATTCAAGTTACTATTGTAGAAAATGTTCATAATTTTTTTGTTTACAAAAATTAGGTGTAGATGGAGCTCCGGAGGAATATCCTGTTCTTTGTATAAACCAAATTATTGTACGAATGCATGATAACTCTACTTATCAAGGACTTATTACGGAAATCAAAGCTGGTGATATACCAAAATGGATGGAACCTCACCAGACAACACGTCGTCTTCCATACTATTACGTTTATATTAAAACGGTACATAACCAGCATTTTATTGTATATGCACCACTCGCGCCGTTAAAACAAAGTCCCTATCACAATCCTCTTCTGCATCTTCCACTCTTGGCTGAAATACGTATAGGAGAATACAGATATTTAACGGCTAAATATTTTACATTTTTCGATGTCAATAATCCACCTAACCATCACTACCTTGAAAGCCAAGTTTTTATAGCAACGCCAGGAGGCCCTGTCGTTAGCGCAGTCATGAAAGAACGTACCTTAACTTCAGAAATACGTAAACGCAGAGTGAAGATTAATTTAGAGGATGCCTCGGAAAAAAGAAAAAAATCAGTGTTACATTAAGGGTCCCGTTTCACAGACCATGTATTTTGAATTATTTGTGGAAATAATGTTTTACAGAGGATTAATTTCTGGTTGTCTTGTTGGTTCATGGAAAATCTGATTGGCCGAGAACCTACATGCGAACCTTATGTAAAATATCAATTCAATGAATAATATAAAATCGAGGTCCGTTAAAAGGTACCCTAACCCAATTTAATGCCTTTCTTTTCGCTTCAAAGTGTGACTTTCAAAAAACAGATCATTTCTATGTTATTATAACCTATAAATCACGGATAATAGATCAATTTTGTTAGAACTGCACTTTTTTTAAAACTAACTTAAAACCGAAATTAAAGCATTAAATCGGATTACTGTACTAAATTATTAACTCTGGTGTCTAAAAGAATACCATTGAATGGGTCCCGGAGTCATTTGTTTTTACATTGAAATTAATATGCACGAAGTACTCAATAAAAAGACGCCACGATTCTAAAATAAAACCTGCAAAAAATGATGCCCTGCAACAAATAATTCTACTTTTCACAGCGATAGCAAGGGATATCGGCGAAGGATATCCCCAAGAAATCCCAATGATTAATTTTGTATATTACCGAAAATATAGAACTACCTTATGCAAATTATGTATATTCAAATTTATAAATAAATAAACTTATCATTTCACAATATTGAAGTCTTCTTTCCATAGATTTTGGATAAAGTATGGTATTCCGCATTATAAACTGGATACAAAGGTGCATACCATCAGAATATCAAATTTCAACACTCGTTGTGAAGGATATTTTGTTAATTCCATGATGCCTTGACATCGAATCGGTCTCGTGCGTGTAGTTTTTAGATTTGAGGGAAAACAATTTCAATATATAATCAAAATTTCTAATAACGGTTTATTTTGTTTTTGAAAGTATTTGTACTCTTAAATTCGAGCTAAAATTACATTCTGAGATCTGAGAACAAGGGAATAAGTATTATATGTTTCTTTTCGAAGTTATATAAATATGATTTTCCTAGGATTCTTAAAAAAAATCAATAAGGTTTTTGAAGATTTCAGATGTGTCGAAAGAGATTCTAGAAAATTTGAAAGAATATTATCTTATTTTACAGGATTTTACCAAATATTTTTTAAATCCTACAAAATAAAAAAAAAATGGTCTAAAAAAATCCAACACACTTTTGCGAAATTTTAGGGATTCATTTTGAATGTTTTGAAATCTATTTTCAATTTTCTCCTAAAATTAATTTTTAAGAATTAAAAATTATTTCCAATATTCCTAGAAATCTTAAGAAACGTTTTTTACTCTCTTAAAACCTGCCAAAATTCTCAAGAAACTTATTTTTTATAAATTCTTCAACAGCCTAAATAACCGCCTGGCCTAAATAAGCATCACTATCATTCATATCTGACCGAATTCGCATGGAAAACCCCCGAGTCGAAATATAGGTCCTCCTTTTATCCTTTTATCCTCGAAATTCTCTATTTTCGAGAACCTAGGAGGATCAAAAGGGGATTAATTTCAATATATTCCAAGTCCTATTTAAGTCCTTGAAAATGTGCGCAAATTTCCACTTTTGCATGTTTTGAGGACCAAAAGACGACTTGGCGAAATCTTCGTTACAGCCTCGTAGGTCCTCCATTAAATTCTCCATATACTCTAATACACGTGCATCGTAGAGCGCGCGCTTTTTTGCCATAAAAAATTTTTCAATTGAAATGTTCTTAATAAATAGTCATTTCTCTACGTACACACAGGTAAAATAAGTCGAAGTGTTAGGAACAGTTTCAATCATAGGAAACAAAGTCTGCCTCTCTATATATGTAAATTCTATATCCCAGTCATGTAAAATTTCGTGCGCCAGCAAAAAAAAAAAATTTTTGCTCCAAACAAATTCTGGGGAAACCCACTGCTGACAAACAACACATGCTCACACATATCATACAATTCATAAGTATATTGTTGGTACATATATACACAATTTAACTTAAACAATTACATTAAATTACGATACATTACATACGGATATAGTCACACGCTTTTAACAATATTAACGCTATTAAAAATCGAAAACGCTGTGAGGGGTTTCGAACCACCTAAGCTATGTTTAACGCGTTCTATCGCTGACAACTAAATCTCACAGCTAACCTAACAGTTGGAATATCGAGAAAAAAATCTGGGCTATAAAGCTAAAGTACGAGTACGTCAGGGCCGTACCAAAAAATTAGCTGGTCCCCGTTTCATCGAAATTTGTTATTGTAACATTTTATTAATAAGCGGGCTTATAAATTTGTAGAAAGTAAATAAAAACATTGGAAAATTTTTTATTTGAAATTTTGTAACCTTCCAACTTTTAATTATTTAATTTTAAATACTTTACATTTTTGCATGTTCTACTTTTTATAAATAATAGAAAATTATGCGTGCTATGCGCGCACTAATTACCTTTCCTTTAGAAAAAGAACTCGGTTCATTTTCTAACATTTTGTTATAGATTTTACAGAAAATCTTATATTATTTGAGAACGTTGTACATGATTTACAGCAGTTTGCTTATTATAACGTGGAAATTCCTTCAGTGAATCCATATGAATAACAACTTTTTCCACTTACTTACAGTTCTATCTTTTGGAGCAAAATTAGTTTTTTTAATTGAAAATAACTTTTTGTTAAATAAAAAGCCAACTCAATTTTGTTTTGAAATTTTTCTATAGACATTTAATCTTTTTGGGAGAGAATTTATTTCTTTCCTTGAAAATTTAAATACTTCTACGAAAATTAAAGCTATTTGCTTAAAAACTTATTTTTCTACCTTAAAATTTAACTGATATATTTTTTGTTGAAAATTTAGCTTTTTCAGTTAAAGATTTATGTATTTTGTTGAAAGTTTGTCTTTTTTGTAGACAATTAACCTTTTTAGTTGAAATTCATGTATTTTATTTCATTTCTTTGGTTAAAAAAATAGTTTTTTCTTATTAAAAATTG
>CAKNWW010091854.1:0-18383 GCA_932074435.1 Andricus kollari | reverse complement strand
AATTACTAATGTACTTTAGGCATATCTTTCAATCGACATTTCCGCAGATACTTATATACATAGCTCTTCAATTAACGTTTCTCTATCGCTTTCGTCAATCACTAAAATATACTTTAAGCATTTATGTTATATCCGCCCACTGGGCTTCCTTAACTTATTTTCAAAACAGAATAGAAAGCAAGCACGAAGTGACAATTTTAGGAGGACTCAACGAATTTTCCGTCAAGTTTTACGGACCTCGAGGGAGTAAGTACTTATCAATTCTATTAATCACTAGATAATTATTATACGATTAGATAAGGATTTCAAATCAGGAAAGCTTGAGAAAATCATGGTACGTGAAAAGCTGTTTTCCTATTTTTCTGCTTAGGAACAATTCATAATATTATAGTTTAAAACAAATAATTGATTTGATCCTGTAACGATTTATGGTTGATGATGCGAGGCTGCCTAGCCCTTTTTTACCGGAAGTAGTAACTGTGTAACGGAGTGTTTATGTTTTCCTGCTGTCGACTTAAAGTGACAAACTGTAATTGGTTGAAAAATCACTCAAATTAGGTAGAGCTATTCAAATTGGAACATGTCGAACAATTATTCTCTAACGGAAATTATCTTCTAAATGTACATTTTTTAAGAGTCAATGACCAATACAAACAACAGAGTGGTCCAAATTTATACCTGTAAAAATCGACTCTGTATTTTTGGTGATCGATCCCCAGCAATTTGTTAGTTTTCCGAAAAAAATAATTTTCTTTTTAAACCGGTTACCATTAACCCGTGTTCCCGGCTTTTGAAATTAACATGGGGTTTTAGATGGGAAAAGATCGTTTTTAGAAAAAATGGAAAAAAGAAGTACTTGTTATTAACTTTTTGTATATTAAAGTTTATTCACCTCTAAAGTTTATTCCGCCCAAAAAAATGCAAAATAGCAGATTTATGTCTATTATACTGAAGATGGTATTTTTTTAAACTTTTTCTACTAGAATTATTCTTATGCGATAAGTGACAAGTTTCCAAGTATTTTTAAAACTATTGTGTCATTTTTTAAACAAATATTATTTGTTTAAATAATTTTTTTCGCCTTTAAGTCGAGAAAAGTTATTATTTTTCTTGATAAGATACAGGTTGATGAACATACAGAGACATATTTCTTGTTTATTATATTTGGTAAGTGTTCAAACAATTTTAATTTGTTTAAAAAATCTTTTCCTCTAAATCTTGAAAAGTTACTTCTTTCTGGAATTAATAACGTGATAAAGAATGTTAAGAGGGATTTTTTTTGGTCAAAGATAGTTTAAAATTATTTAAATAATTTTCAACTCTTTTAATTATTTTTGTTCCCTTTACATCGTGAAGTTACTTTTTTCAAATGAATAACACAGTTAATTTATACAATTAATAATCATTCACTTGCGCCTTTTCATAGGAAAGATGGAGAAATATCTAGTTTTTTCGAAACTTTTACTTTATGTCGCTTATTATCTAGTATTTCCTAATAAAAAGTCTAATTTTGTAAACAATAATAATTTTGTACACAATTTCTTTTCACTTAAGTTATAAATATTTATTTTTTTAGATCGATTTGGTTAAAATAAGAAAATACTAATTAATAAGCGACATAGTGTAAGAGATTTAAAAAAAAAAACACAAAATTTCTCCATATATCCTATTGAAAGGAGTAAATTGGTTAAATAATTGCAAACTCTTTCACAAAAAATATCACTCTTAAAATTGATCAACTCCGTCATTAATTTCAGAAAATAATAAGTTTTCACGATTTACAGGGAAAGCAATTATTTAAACAAATTAAAATTGTTTAAATAGTTGCCAAATATCCTAAACAAAGAAATGTTACTTTTAGAATTCGTTAATTATTGTGTCATTAATTTAAGAAAATACTAACTTTTCACATTTACGGGGGAAAAAAATTGTTTGAACAATAGAAAATTAGTTAAAAATAGTTTAAAACTTATCACTTGTCGAATAAAAATGATGAATGCTTAAAAATAAAAACAATGTCGCCTTTAGCATGAATTTTACAAAAAACTGCAATTTGCATTTTCTGGTGCATTTTCCGGGCACAATACAAGGGGCTTGCGGGAGGGGGTCAAAATAAACAGTTATTGATTGAAAATTATTCCTAGAACATTTCTTAAGAGGCGACTAAGCTTTAACTAATAAAAAGTTAATAACAAGTACTTCTTTTTCCCATTTAAAACCCTATATTAATTAAAAAAATCCGGGGGCACTGGTTAATTCTGACCGATTTGAGAAGATAGGGAATCAGGTCTTTACATGATTTACAACAATTGAATTTTTCAGTAATAAATTACCTACTCTTGACATTGGTGAAAGAAAATGTTATTTTAGTACTTTATTTCGGAGGAAATTAAAAAAAATTAATAATATTTTAAATATTACAATGACCTTGAGTTATTAAATCGCTTCAACCTATCACAAGCAAAAAGCGAAGGTTGATTTTAATGGCCTTATTGGCAAGCTTCCGGATCTCAAATCAAAAAAGTCGAAACAGTTGACAGATTTCTTGGCATAGTGCTTCTTCCAAGCTGTGACTGTGTTTGAATATTTAAAAATGTACAGAATGTACAAATTTTAGAATGAAATCAAAATGGTTGTGTTTAAAAATTTAAATTTAAATTAAAACCAAACTATTTTTTTTTTTGCAACGATTCTATTTCTTTTTCTGGAAAAAGAACAAATTGGGGGGGTGGGGTGGTTCACAAAAAATCGAAAGTCGAATTTTTGGACCACCCTAATAAACAAGAGTGTTAATTCTTAGGATGGAATTTTCCTTAGAAAGGATTTTGTATAATACATGGAGCGAACCTGAAATTACCCTTTTCAGCTCCTAGGCATGCTATGACCATTATTTATCAGCTCATAGATAATGGTCATTGTTTATCTATGAAGCCTTAATTTTTGACGGCATAGATAAACATGGCCATTACGTACCTATGACCTTGAAAAGCGGCACTTAAGGTCGGCTCCACAGGCATGAAAAATACGGCCATATCCATGCCTTTATTACATAAAATATCGTATGAGTCATGCGGGGGAGAGGAAAACATTCATTTGTCAATAAAATCCCTCTTCTCGCCCTTGGTGCATAATATGCTATTTTTCTTTAAAAAAAATTGTTTTCAACAATAATATTACGAAAGTAAACAAATCTTTTTAGATTTTCAGGGCTAATTTCCGTTATTGAAATAATTCTCAAAAAAAACAGTCTCGAGTGGTACTAAAATAAAAGCACTGGTGGCAACCCAGGTTTATTTGTTACATATTGAAAATAACAGCATGAAGTTACACTCAGAAAAAGATTTGGTTGAATGAACAAAATTTTGGATGAATCAACCCCAGAATATGCTTGTTATATGGAAAACACAATATTTGGTTGACCCAAGACGATTTTTTGGTTAGTAAAATTTAGTTGATTATACCGTATATTTTGGTAGATCCAAATAAAACTTTTGGTTAATCCAAGCAAATATTTTCCTGTAGAAAAGATTTTGGTTAATTTACCAAAAACTTGTAGTTCATTTAACCATAAAGGACCCATCACAATTACATTGTAAATAGTTTACCACGGAATTGTGTCATCTTGTGTGAATTATTTAGTAGCTTATATAACTACTGAATACCAAATACGAGAAAATTCCTCGGCAAGCCATTTGCAATAGAAATTATGCAGGATTCATTGTTTATTTTTTTCAAAACATCGTTCTCTTATTTTATCAAAGCCTTAATCACGCAATCCTAGGCAATCACGCAGATTCAAGTAATCTCGAGCATCTTTCACGTAATCACTTAATCCCAATCCATTCTGTTTCCGGATCACTTATTTTGAAAGTGATCATCGAGATGCAAACGCAAACGGATTAAATTTTTATTTTCTTTACGCGACTGATCTGTCATCTTGAACTGGAATACGCGATGGTACTTAGTGCCAAATACGTCCATGGCTTTTAAGATGCTTTCAACAAAATATTTTTGTTAAATTAACCAAATCTTTTGCATCATTCTAGTAAAACGCTCTCAGAAAATTTCGTTGAATCAATAAAATATTTTCTAAAATCAAAAAAAAACGATTCAACCAAACACTTTGATTGATTGATTGAAGCAAACGAATTTGGTCAAACGAACAAAAATTTTGTTCATTCACCCAAAATGTTTCTTGAAATCAACCCAATGCGGTCAACAAAACGATTTTGTTGTATGAAGAAATTTTTTATTTTCTAGTTTTATCCTATTCAAAAACAGGACACGCAAAAAATGATACCGTAAAAAAAGATATCTCTAACTTTTACAGTGTGGATTAGTAATGATATGTTCAGCTAATTGATAGTTTGAATAAACAGGCTTGTCCTTGCGGTTTCAGAGCAAACGGCCTTCCGTATATTCAAGAGTTGGATATTTTATCCGATAGCTTTGAAATGTTTCAATTACTTTCAAGTTTGAGGTCCAGCTTCTGAATTGATTTTGAAAAAGTATGTCTCAGATCCTAAATAATTGATTACCCATTAAGATTATGCTTGAGTCTCTTTCCAACTTGCATTAATTATGAAACAGTTACTACGTTGAAATTCAAGATTGAGGTATTACGCAAACGATTCTTCACTTTTCTCTGAATAACAGATGGGAGTCTTACTTTTAAAAACGACAATGATCCTTTTTCTTCCTTCTTCATGTGTATTATTCTTAAGTAATTAATGTGCTTCCTTATTATCTTAATAAATTTGTCCTCTTTTCATAGATCCAAAGTATTATTTTGGGAAAATTTAATGTTTAGTTTTGTAATATGCGGGTATATGTCTAGAAACTTTCACTGTCCCTCAAAGATATCTATGTAATTTTAGTAAATAAAATAGGAATTCTCGTTTCAAGATATTTATTAAAGTTTAAAGTACACTGTTAAAGTGGTTTTAAATAAATTAATACTATTGATCAAAAGTAATTGAAGTTTGAATGTTCGATTTTTAATGGAGTCAGCTTGTCCGGATCAACATTTTCTTATACTTTTTATGCCTAAAAACTATGGCGATACAATATAAGGTTAGAAATCATAGTATGTATTTCAAGTTCATTAAAACAGAATCATGTTTATTCAAGAAAATCCGTATTTCGTTCAATCCAAACAAAAATATATTATTTAAAATTTTGTCCCTCGATTTTGGAATTTCGACCGTTATGGTTATATTTCAATTGTTTATTTAGGGAAGCAAGCTCGCAAACGTTAAAATTAACCTAATAATAATGACACTCCTTGAAATATAATTGACAGATTTGGAAAAGATTATAAATACCTGCTCGTGGTTCTTATTTAACCTTCTGTGGCTGTGATTGCCGAAGAAACACGTATTTACTAATATATAGCAAATCTATTTTTTTCATAACGCAAAATTAAATAAAAGCCAACCATTACTGTTTTCGTCTGTCCAATTACAGAATAGCATTATTAATAAGTACCTTTAGCTGATACAGTAAAATTTCTAATGTTGTGCCTACAGAAATTGTATCATTTATTTTTTTATTGAAAAGTGAAAGGTTCCAGACACATATCCATATCCTAAAGAAATTTGTTTATTGGGTTATAGAAATGTTATGAATTAGCATTTTCTTAGCTGGTTGATAGTTTTATGTTTCTTGAATAAAATACATTTCTTTATATTCATAAATGTTCATTGTAAAGTAAGGCATGGCAACTATGCTCTTAGCCAGAGTCATGAGCTTTCAATTAGCATAATCTGTGTGTAAAGGAAAACTTGTGTTGTGTAATGCTTGAAGATATCCTCAAATGATTCGTGCCCTTGTAAATTTACACCAATTCACACGTCGCATAATCATAAAAACGGGAACAACGAACAGTTAACATTCAACACATTCAGAGAAAGCTTTATTTTTATTAATAAATCATTATTTATCATTACTGATTTATTTACACACAATAATTTAATCAGGAAACTAACACTTTTTATGTCTTCAAAAGCATTACGTTTTTTGGGTGTAAGAATGTAAAGGTTATATTGAGATTAATGTATTGAAATTCAAAGATTCATCAACATGAATCTCCGGAAACGAACCAAAGGAGGGGTGGGTGCATTAAAATTTATGTAAGAAATAAAAAAATAAAAAAATTCTCTCCGGCGGGGAATCGAACCCCGGTCTCCCGCGTGACAGGCGGGGATACTTACCACTATACTACCGAAGAATATACTATCGAGGATTCTTTGAGATTTTTGAGGTGTCTGCTAGCTACTGAATTAGTGGATGTTGGACACGGGTATCAGTTGAAAAAATGAAATCTTATTTCCAATAGGTTGTAAAATAACAAAAAAATTAACAAAAAAGGTTACCGACAATTATTATTACTCTCTACTGTTTTAAAGGTTTTGTCAACTTTTTTTTCTTTTTCTGCATTTATATACATATCAAGTGCAAATAATGTCTTCATTTTTAAATGTTTAATGTAAGACTTAGGCTAGGATTAATAATTTGCAAATAAAACGAGGATAATAATAATTTAAAACCCGCTGTTCCCTTAATTGTTTCAATTTGAACATTTTGTTAGTTTAAAAATGCTCCAACTGTTCAAAATTGATTAATTTCGAATTCAATCCTTTAAGATTCTAAAATTTTTCGACGGAATCATTCAACTCTATTTATTTCAAATAATTGTTGAAAAATTGTACTTTTTCAAAATCAAATACATATACAATAATATTCGAGATTGACTTAAAAAAATGAACAGTAAAAAAACAAAAGCCTTTTACATAATTTTGAATGTTACCAATTAAATCATTTTTGAATTTGAAGCTTCAAAGTAAAAATGTTCAAACGTTTCAAAATTATTCACTTATGAATCAAATAAGCCAAATTGAGCCATTTTTTAGGCTTCATATTGAATTTGTTGACTTTTGATTGCTTTTTTAAATTATTCAATTGTAATTATTTCAAGTTTAAAGTAAACCTTTTTTCAGGTTTCAGAAAACGTGTCCCTAAATCAACTTTCCCGATAAGTCAACAAGTCCCGATAAATTTCAACAACAATTAATTTTTATCTAATGATTAGTCAAATTGGTGATTGACTCTTTGCTTGATCAATTAGTTAATATTAACCTCCAAATGAACTAATTGACCGTGATAAATGCCTGAAACTTAAGTTAATTTTTTATCAGTTCATAGTAGAAAATCTTGCGGAAGCATTAGTGAAATTATTTTCACTAATATTTTTTAGTCAAATGACAAAAGTTAGCTTTTTGACAAATTAAATACTGATATTTTTTTGAAAGTTACTATACTTTGAATGTTAATAATTTATATTTCGAGAATTAAACTTAAAAATCATAAATAATATTGAATGATTCTAATTTAATATATATATGTATTTTTTTAATTCTAAATAAGTTGGATATCAACTTTTTTTTTATTGCCAAGTTCAATTGTTAACTTTTACGATTATGAAATCATTTAGTTTACAATGCGTAATTATTCTAAAATCTTTTACTTTAAAATTGTTCACTTTTGGGTCTTCATTTTCAAGCGTACATTTTTAATTTAAAGAATTGTAAAATGCAGTTTTGAAGACTTACAAGGAGATTATCAGAGCTGGAATTTCTTTTAAATTTGATAAATTTCCTATTGAAATTCCATTGGATTACTATTAATTTACCAACAAATTATCTGACATAGGTGACCCATTTACGAAAAAAATCGACTTTAAAAAAATTATGGATTGAAATGTTTATTTATTAAACTCATGTGTAAAATTATGTAAATCTAACATTTTTAACACTTGTTTTTAATACAAAATTCGGTTTTTTCTTGAATTTTCAACAGTTAAAAACGGAAGAAAATTGAATTTTCAACCGTTGAAAGTTTAATATTTACATAGTTTTATAAGATTTCTTTTTAACTCGATTTTTCAGAAACGGGCCGCCATTGGCAAATAATGTTTTGGCAAATTAGAATTCATTAAATGTGCTCTCAGATAAGGAATTTATGAGATTTAAAAAAAAATCTGAACTCTGATAATCTCTTCGTTAAACAATTAAAAACTAAAAGTGTTTAAAATTGGCAAATTTTTTTCTTGAACTGTAGTTCGAGTATTGAAAAATTGAATAAGAATTGATTTTACAAGACAATCAATACTGAATTTGTCATTTACAGATTTTAACGTTAAAAATTGAACTGTTACTATTCGAGAGCCATAGTAGTCCGGGAAATGTAAAGGTCCGATTGAAACTTTATAACCCATTTTCAATTTTAAAATAACTTCAAATTAATAGATTCATAATTAAACGCTTTTATTCAATTTCAAATCCTATTCAAATATTTTTGCAGTCTAAAATATTCCATTTTTAACCCATTAAATTGAAAAAAATTAATTAAAAAAAAGAAGAATTTGTTAATATTTAGAAATATATGACTGTTCAATTCGAAATTGACTTGTTTGAAATAGCCTTGAATCGTTAAAATTTCAGAGGTTTAATTTATATTTCGAACGTAACAATTGAGAAGTTGTTATTAATTCAAAAAGGCTTACAATAAAAGTAATTTAACTTATTCTAATTTAAAACAGTTGCTTAAAATGATACAATTTTGGACATTCACATCATTGAAAATGATAGCGTCGATTTATATTTTTTAACCAGAAATCTTTTAAACTCTTCGATTTGAAATCGATTAAAATTGGAAATTTTACAGTTTAACAGCATTTAATTTAAAATTATTCAATTGAAAATTTTTAAAAGCTTCCATTTTATACGTATAAATTAATAAGCGTTTTAATTAACAAAATTTTAAGCTTCCATTTTGAAAGATTTAAATTCAAGAGTTCCACTTTTTGTTCTTTGAATTTGAAGCTCAATTTTCATTGCTTCAAATGAACAAATTGTCAGCTATCAGGTTTAGAATTTTTATAATTCAATGACCGTGAAAAATTTTTGCGAAACGGTAAATGACCGGGAAATGTTTTCCTCGATTAAAACGGCCACCCTGCTTCAGGTAACTCATTCAAATTTTATTCCTCTTTTTTACGCGCGGTTTGACGGCTTTAATTGTCAAATTACAAAAAGACATCTTTAAATTGGTGAAGGGAAAATGTTGTCAGGGCAAAACCGGGAATTTCAAATTGGCTGATCGCTAGATACCCTGTCTTGCATCATGTTTTAGCCTCTGTAGATTCTTCCAATACTTTAGTCACTCCTATATACCTCCCAGCGGAGATTACTGCATCTAGTGATGATTATATTGCGGTATAAAGGACGAAGAACAGGACTGCGTTTGTACGCATGCGAATCCCAGGAAAACTAGGTTACTAGGCCAAGCGCGGAATGTTGGGCTCGAGCTGTACTTCTATCGAACCCTGCCACTGCATGTGCATCTGCATGTGCAAACGCGGAAGCAAGATTCTGTAAACCATGAGCAACCCAGCAACTAGGCTTCCTTTGTATACCAAGCGTGTTACAGGTTCAATCCAATTGCGCACATACTTAATGCTCAGACCTTTCCAATTAAATTCACCTCAATTTTTTCATTTACCTTAGCGTTTTCAAATCTGTTTCTTTAAAGCCTTCGAAAGTGTGTGCGTATAAATTTAAGAAGCCTTTCGATTTAAAAACTTTTAGAAACTCTATCTAATTATTAAAAAGCCCATGGCGACATTTTCAATTATTGTCTCGAAACCATTGTTGACGGGCAACCCGTGTTTATGATTATTTGGAAGTATCATTCTATTCCGTGTTTTGAAAAGAAAGATGGCAAATTTCAGGACTCTCGCTTTCTTTCTCGATTGGTATATGATAATTTTCTCAAGGTCTGTAAGCAAACGAAAATTTACGAAAAATTCGCCTCACAAATAGATCCATCGGGAAATTGTAACCTATTGATTATTCAATTATTAAAAAGCCCATGACAAACCATTATCGATCAATATCCCGAAACTATCTTGAAACTATTGTTGTCGGGAAACCCGTGTTTATTATTGTTTGGACGTAATATTCTATTCCGTTTTTTCTTAAAAGAATGATTGAAAACTCCAGGACTCGTAGTTTTGTTTTTGGCTGTTATGATGACCTACTTATGGTTTATAAACAAACGAAAATTAATGAAAAATTCAACTCACAAATAGATTCATCGGGAAATTATAACCTATTGATTATCCAATTATTAAAAAGCCCATGGCGCCATTTTCGATTAATATCTCGACACTATCTCGAAACTATTGTTGTAAAAAACCGAAAATTAACGAAAAACTCGCCTCACAAATAGATTCGTCGCGAAATTATAACCTATTGATTAATTTGGAAAACAGTTTTTTTTTCGTAAATCCAATTATTAATAGGATATAGGAGAAACGATAAACTTTCTGCTGTGGCCTCGGTGGCGTAATTAGTTAACGCTCCACTCGTGAATAGTGGCGTTCCCGGTTCAATTCCGGGCCATGGCAGATTTTTTCTCGTTTCTCCAGAAAATTCTTTGACCAGTAATCGGCAAAAATTTAACATCAGAAATTAACTATTAATTATTGTTGTCGGGAAACACGTGTTCATGAATGCATAAACCATAAATAATATGTCGGAAAACTTAAGGTTTATGATGAATGTAAGGTTATCTAAATAATATATTCAATATCTAGATCAATCTAAAACTCTATACCCTCTTCACCACATTACTCCCTTCCTCACCGAGAAGTCACTCTTACCCTGAAAGGAATATGGCTTAATGACCCTATCGCCCCAGAGTTCCGGCTCTTGCACAATAGGCCTTTCTCGGATGGAGGCCATGGTTCAGTTGGGAGTGGCAATAGGACCGAACCGAGGCGACGACCACACTCATAGAAATAATAATGTTGATTTAACCATATGATCGTTGTTTGAAAAATTACGAGTATATTTATAATATAATACGTGTACTTCAATGATAAAGAGTAGGAAATGCACTTACTGAAATATGGTAAATACAAGTTACTTATATTTGTGGTACAAAAATGTAATATTTGAGTTGCTATTGTATGAAATGTGTAATTCTATTAAACATTTGTTTGAGGGAACTATCTCTGAAAGGTTGTCGTTTAGCCATACCCTTTGTATAACTGATTTACCCGACTCGCTTTGTTTAGTTTACAACAGGCGCATCTTGATTTTGCCTGCGCGTCTACTTTCGTAAGCAACAAGAATCGGATGGCCAAAACAGACATACTGTATGGCTGTATATATACCAGCAATAAAATAGAGTTAATTTAATCATAAATATTGTTGTACCGCATATTCATTTCTATCAGTGCAGACAATGGCCCCGGACAAACGCGAGAACGTCGATTTAAGTGGTCGGACCAACTCAGTAGGGACATCCTTACCTGGTGGCAAAGAAGCTCACCGGCGCGAAGAGGATTCATGCAGAGGTTATATGAACGTTGGGTCAATATGCACCCGGAATATGCTCATAGAACGCCTCAGTATTTAAGAGATCAGGTATCCTTTTTGCGCCAAAATGGATTTGAAGCTCTTTATCGGCAAGAAGAAGAGCAACATCCTCCAGCGAACATACCACCCGTTCCAGCAAGATCACCTTTACAGATAGCCGATAATGCCAACATGAGAAGTAGGAGATCTATCCACCAAAAAGTCTTTCTCAGGATGGACAAATTTTCTGTAGCTAATCATGCTCTCCCCGATTTGCTCCCGAAGATGTTAATCTCTGGAATCTGAACTGTTTAGTTTACGAGAAGGCGGTCTCCCTGCTTAGCGACAATAGAAGTAACGATACTTCAGTACGCCTGAGTAAGACCCGCGAGCGTATGACACAGCTTCAGTTTAAAATTGAAACGGCGAGACGGCATGCATCAAATATTCAGTGCGTGATTAGCTACATAACGTCAAATAAAAAATTCATTCCAAAAGTTAGGGCACTTGCTCGAAATTTAAGGAAAGCAAATTACACGCTGAAGAAGTGTAAACTGTTGACCATCAAGCAACACTGGACGCAAAAAATAAGATCTCATTCGAAAGCGAAACAGCGCCTTGAAGGGCGAGTAAAATGGATTCAGGAAAATTCTACCTTTTCAACTCATCCTTCCCGCCTGTTCGATAAAACGTCACGTGCCGTTGAAAATCCGCGTAGCCGAGAAGAGATTCAAGTCATCTGGGAGAAAGTGCACTGATAGAAATGAATAAGTAGTACAACAATATTTATGATTAAATTAAACCTATTTTATTGCTGGTATAGATACAGCCATACAGGATGTCTGTTTTGGGCATCCGATTCTTGTTGCTTACGAAAGTAGACGCGCAGGCGCAATCAAGGTGCGCCTGTTGTAAACAAAACAAAGTGATTCAGGTAAATCAGTCATACAAAGGGTATTGCTAAACAACAACATTTCAGAGATAGTTCCCTCAAGCAAGTGTTTAATAGAATTACACATTTCATACAATAGCAACACATATATTACATTTTTGTACCACAAATATAAGTAACTTGTATTTACCATATTTCAGTAAGTGCATTTCCTACCCTTTATCATCGAAGTACACGTATTATATTATAAATATACTCGTAATTTTTCAACCCACGATCATATGGTTAAGTCAACGTTACCATTTCTATCAGTGTGTATGGTGATAGTTATCAGCTAAATGAAGACTCTTCAGATATATCACTCTTTCGTAATTTTTGCCAAAGGCAAAGGTTGCAGGCTCCAGAGGAAGAGTGTCCTCTAATTACTGCTGAAGAAGTGATGAAAGTTATCGCTAGAACTAAGAACTTTTCAGCTCCAGGGCCAGATAAAATCAACAAATTTTGGAGGAAGAAGTTCACTTCAACGTACCAAAGTCTAGCTCGTATATTTACTACTTTCTTAAACGGAGAACAACCCACCCCGCAGTGGCTAGTGGAAGGATGCACGTTATTGATCCCTAAGACCAGAGGTTTGTCAAGTCTAAAGAACTACATGCCCATAGCTTGTTTAAACAGCAGCTACAAGCTATTCATTGGCATCCTCAAAGAGAGGATATTAACATCTATCGAGCCGGTATGGAATGCAATAGTTGAACAACGTGGATGCAAGAGAGAGAGAGCTGGCAGGTTGCATGGAGAACCTGTTAATAGACAGGTTCTTTACCCAAGGACTCGATTAGGTATCGACGCAATCTGTCTGTGGCTTGGATTGTCCACCGTAAGGCATTCGATAGCACCAACCGTGAGCTGCTTATTGAGCTCCTTGAGTGCCTGAAGGTGCAACCAAAAATAGTGAGATGCATAAAAGAGCTCATGTTCTTGTGGCGGACAAGATTTGTCATAACATCTGACAAAAGACAAGTGACTACCAGCTATAACACATATAAGAAGGGGGTCTTCCAAGGGGACTCTCGAAGAGTGATACTTTTCTGCATCTCCCTCTTGCCTCTATCTATTGTGCTCCGAGGCAAAAGTTCTGGATACCTTTGTGGCCCGCTGAACAAAAGAGAATATAAGGTCAAACACCTTTTGTACATGGACGACCTTAAACTCTTTGCTTCCTCGAAAGAGGACCTTAAGATCCTTGTGGAGGCGGTAAATATGTACTCTAAATAGATTATCATCAGCTTCGGACTGGACAAGTGTGCCTGCGTCTACCTACACCAAGGAAGACTAGAAACTACATCATCACGTGACGATCAGGATGTTCAACTCATAGGCGGAAATACCATTCAACATCTTGGTAATGGAGAAATATATACATATCTTAGAATACCGCAAGCGGAAACCCAAAATGTGCGCGTGTTAAAAATGGCCCTTGAAAAAAGGTATTGCCAAATTTTCAGAAAAATTTGGGTTTCCGAATTACCTGGAAAGAATAAGATCCAGGCGACCAATATGCTGGCCGTTCCTATACTGCTCGACACGTTTCGTGCAGTAAAATGGAACGTCGATGGGTTGAAGCAACTTGACCGAAGCGCACGCAAGGTGATGACAATCCATTGAAGTCATCATCCTAAATCTCCCGTACCTAGAATATACCTCCCTCGAGATAAAGGGAGTAGAGGCTTGCTAAGCTTGGAGTGTCTTCATTGAAGAACTGTTCTGGCTACAGTCTGCTCAGTTCTAAATAGCACAAATTCTCTTATGCGACTCATACATCAACATAAAGTCGTCAATGCTGCGGCAATTCTATACCGTGCCGCAGATAGGGCCACAGAGGAGCTTGGTCTCCCATTTGATTCCAGCGACACTACACATGGCCTAGCATCACTAACAACTTTAGTAAAAATACGAGCATTATTTGCAAGAGTCACCGTGCCCCGCTCTGACACCATACCCCACTTTCCCCTATCTAAGTTTACCGCGAGCGCATAATGAACGTACCTGTAGACGATACCAACTGCCGAGCGTGCAAGCAAGAGCCAGAAACACTTGGACATGTTCTCAGTGGCTGCTCAAAGTATGCACGCTACGTTTACATAGAGAGACACAATGCGGCTCTAAAAGTGTTATATTACCATCTTAGGCACTTCCATGTTGTTGATCTATTGCCCGTCTTGCCATGCGACCAGGGGGAACTCGAGTCCGTTGTGGAGATTGATCAGTGTAAGATCTACTGCAATTTCTCATTCGCCACCACTCAACGTATCAGTGCTACGAAGCCTGATATTTTCCTCCAAGATCCGAATACCAAGATCATTTACGTTATTGAATTCTCGGCACCAGCCGATGGTAATGTCACGGCAAAGGAGGAACAAAAACGGGCGAAATATCAAGCACTTCTTTTCGAGCCGAGCAGGCTGTACCAAGGCTACAAAGTCCATCTTGTATTTCTCATAATTGGCTGTCTTGGAGGTATGAAAGCTTCATTTCTTAGCCAACTCAACAAGATTCCGGCTTGCCAGCGTCAGGCTCGTTCCATCGCGAACCGGATGCAAAAAGCTTTTCTTCTGGGATCACTTCATCTGGTCCGCCAACACTGTTCCTCATATAATTTTACAAAGATTGGTAGCTCTAAAAAAGTATCCAGAGGTGAAACCTTCATCTCCAAATGTCCCGTCTGCCGCATAAGGTCATCCGCTGCTAGAGACCTGACTCCAAGGAACTGGGTTGTACGATGTTATTTAGCGTAAATTTCCCGCTCTCCTTCTAGGCCAGAAGGAGCAGAAGTGGATGATATACACGTTCCAGTTGCGTCGGGGTTGGTTGCTTTAAGGGACCATGATCGTAGCTTCCGGAGCCTACAACTTCATAATGATAATAATAATCAATGGAACAAATCTCTCCAGCACTTTAAAATAAAAAATGTAATGTTTTCCGTTTAAGCAACATAACATAGAATCCAAGTAGTCAAAGTTAGTTAAAATACTTTTTTTTCAAGTACAATCTTAAAACACAAAGAATTGCATATTACCTTAACTATATGAAAGGCCCAATTTTGGAAAATGCTGATTTTGTGACGTTCGCTTAGCTAGGAAGAATATGTATTTCTTATTCGAGAAACGAGTAAGTATTCGATGAAGTGTTCTCCATTTTTCTAGATTTTTAAAGACTAGAACGTTTCAGCTCATAAACTGTTGATATTCATTTTTAATGGCCAAAGAGATTTATTTTATTTTGAAGTAGATATCTGAAAAAATACTTTCAGGCTATGGTAGCGTTTTACATCAAAAATTGGTATTTTATAACACAAATCATTATAGTTCAAATAATATTTGAAATTTTTGAACAGTTCAGGTTATATTAACTTTTTTTAAACAAGAAATTAGTATTTTTGTACAAAAATAGTTAGATTTTGAAGAAAATTTACAATTCTGAACAATTTTCTGTTATGTTATGCGTGTTTTTTGCCGGAAATTATTGGTATCATCAACACAAAATGATTAGATTTCCAAGAATATTTACAACTTTTCAACAACTTTCAGTTATTTTTGTGTATTTCACCTGAAATTGGTATTTTTATACCAAAAATAATTAGCTTTAAATCCAATGATTTTTTTTTTAAATAATAAAATTTATAAGCTTGAATAATTGCTGACTATGTTAGTGTTTTTCGTCGGAAATTGAAAGTTGCATTGAAAAATCATCAGATTTCAAAGATGGTTTATGATTTTTCAACAGTTTTAGGTCACGTTGGCATTTTACATCGAGAAATGGTGATTTTGAACAAAAAACAGAAGGCTTAAAAGAAAATTTACAAGATTAAACAAAATTTGTTGTTATGTTGTATTAGTGATTTTCGTCTAAAATTGCTATCTTTCATGAAAAATCATTACATTTACTAGAATATTTACAATATTTGAACAATAATAGCCTATGTTCGTATTTTTCGCCAGAAATTGGTATTTTTGATCAAAAATGCAGCAGTTTGATTGTCTATATATTGTACAAAATCAATTACAAAAATGGTTGTCCTTGCTTTTCTGTTATTTTAGATAATAGATACTATGAAATACAAAAATGTTGTATTAATATTAATTTCAATATTGCGTGATACAAAGAAAAATAATCGCGCGGCGTGCGTGTTTGTTTTATAGTAATCTTTAAATCTAATTAAAAGTTACTAAAATTAAACATTACAATGTATTATAAAAGGCTTGCAGGCTTCCTTTAAACTTCTCTAGACCTTCCACATTATAGTCAAGCTCATTAAAAAATCTATTTAACTCCAAATGGCAATTAGAAACTTATCCCGTATAAATATTGAAGGACACACTTAAATCATAATTTTAATTGTAATTACTTGAAGAAATTGTTGATTTTTTAAACCATTTAATATAATTTGCCCTTGTAATTCTTTTCTGATTGGGATTTAATTTCAAAATTTACACCAGACTTTGCACTCTCACTGTATATTCATTAAGTACCAACCTACGTTGCTGTATATGTATCACTACTTTCACTAGAGATTTGAAATGACTGCATATGTGCTCGCATAACTTTACTTTTGTATTATGTCCTTATTCTGGTTCTAGGCTGTATAATATTATATAGTTATACGCACGAATAGTCGCGTTATGAAAATGTGCTCAAAAACCGCGCTATTCGCTTTTTCCGTGAGAACCGCTGAAATAAGTATTGAATTTTCTCAATAGCACCTTCATTATCATAATCGCTCAGAAGGCTCTTCCTAATGTTCGCAATTTCTTGACATACATTATGAAAAATGGTTTTCTCTATATACTCATGCCAGAGTTAGAAAGATCCAATAAAAGTTATCAAGAAAGGAGAACAACGAGAACAAATATGCTAATTTGCACAGAACTTTCAGATAAAATAGGGACAGAATATTACTTTTGTGCACAGGGTTTAAAAGAAATTTTAGTGATATTAAATATTTCGTGTTTATATATTTCTTGATACTTACATCTCGTTGTCTTGAAATTTGGATAGTTCGTCCCCTTTTCCAACTCCCCCAATTTTCCGGGAAAACTAGAAGCAGCCTTTTCAAAAATGTGCTGCATAAAATTTAAGTTTAATGTTTATAAATATGTAAGTCAAATTTCGGTGACCCTAGACTTAATACCATTAAAATTAAAAAAATATCAAATATTGAAATGAAAAGAAACCTTTTAAAAAATTATAAGATTGCAGAGTTTGAAACTAAAAAGTTAACAATTGAATTTCAAAACGATCCGAATCAAATAATCCTAAATTTTAAGAGCTTGTAATTCAAAATTTGGAAAAAGCATTTCGAGAGCTTGAATTTCGAAAGTTTAAAAAACTAATGTCAAGCGTTGAATATTATACAATACACAAATACCAACCTTTAAAAATGTTTCTTTGAAGAATTATTCGAAATTTAACAATTTAGGGTTGCTACAAAATACCAATTTCGTAATTCCCTGACTTTTCTTTGACCATTATACATTTTTCTTTCAGGTATGAAAACAACCTTACACCTTCAATGATTGTTTCAAAATTTATCTTAGACTTTTAATGAAGCGTAAAATTCATAAATTTTCACCAAGATAGTTGACTTTTCAACCCAAAAAGATTGATTTTTAATAAAAAATGGAAGAATTAAATTTTCAGTTGAAACAATTAATTTTCAACCAAAAAAAAGGCAATTTCAACAAAATAGTTGAACCTTCAACCAAAGTGATGAATCTTAAAAAAAATGTGTCAAAAAAAAGTGTAATATTTCATGTTTCTGCAAAAAAATATAAATTTGTAATCAAAAGCTGTTAAATTAAACCAAATAATACGAATGTTCAATAAATTTGTTGAATCATCAAACAAAAACGACTAATTTTTAATTTAAAAAGACGAATTTCCTGCAAAACAGTTGAGTTTACAACACGAAAATTTGAATTTTCTACCAAAATTATTAAATTTTCAATCCAGAAAAGTCGAGTTTACAACAAAATAAATGGAATTTTCAACTGAAAAAGATAAACTTTCAA
>CAKNWW010091725.1:0-11912 GCA_932074435.1 Andricus kollari | reverse complement strand
AATTCAAAATTGTTCAATGTATTGTACACGTGCATATATATTTTTTGGTAATTTAAAAAGCTTTCAATTCGAAGTTATTAATTATGAATTTTGAGAAAATTTCGAAATGAAATCATTAATATTTAATTGTCAATAAAAAAATGCTGTATGTAAAAAAAAAAATCGTGTAGAAACAGTGTTTTCCCATTCCCGTGGAAAATATATTTAGACTGAGAGATGAAAAGGGGATATAAGTTTACATAAATTATTTGGAAGAGTGAGAATATTACCCCACTGACGAACAATGTTGAAGACATGTTCTTTAAACAAATTATCACATTTGTCACACTTTGCAGTTTACCTCTACCAAAAACGTTTGAATCCTCTTCAAGTTCTCCGAGGCCACAACATGATTTTCTCAAAAGAGATTGGCGCCTCGCGCTACTAATTCTTCGTCGAGACATTTTTTTGCAGTGTTAAAATACAATTATTGTCAAATAATACAAATTACGATGCACAACATAACCTTAAAATTGTAACGGTATACCCGCTACTTTGAATGATTCGAAACCCCCTGGCTCACATTGTGAGAATAATGATAACCCCAGCGGACCGAATGAACGGAACGGATACGCTATAGCGTATCCTTATAGTATCCACATCGTATCCTCTCCGCATCATGCAAGAAAAACTCATTAGAAAAGGAAGATGAACATTCAACTTGTTAAAATTCGGATTCTACGTGAAATTTTGCGTTAGAAGGTCACGGAGTAATTGCATTAGTTTTTCTTGCAACGATAAAAACTTTGAAAAAATATAATACCTATCGACAACGTGGGTTGAAGGCGACTTCAAGCGTCCATAATCAAGCACCCATAATCGTGCAGTACTGCCTAAACGATTATGGATGCGTTTGAAGTCGCCTTCAGACCACGATGTCGGTAAGTATTATATTTTTTAAAAGTATTTATCGTTGCAAGAAAAACTATTGCAATTACTCCGTGACCTTCTAACACAAAATTTCACGTAGAATCCGAATTTCAACAAGTTAAATGTTCATCTTCCTTTTTTAATGAGTTTTTCTTGCATGATACGGAGTGGATACGATGTGGATACTGTAAGGATACACTGTAGCGTATCCGTTCTGTTTATTCGGTCCGATAGGAAAGTACATTCTATAGTTTTTCACAACACTTTCGTAAACTGTACTGATAATTACTGACTTTCTAATGTTTACTCCAGGCTTTCGTTTTTGTCAGTTTTTGCGTTTCATGAAATAGAAGTTAGGTGACGCTAGCGTTCTCGCGCCATTTTCCTGTTGCGTTTCAGCGCGTTTCTCTTCAAAGAATATCACGAGAAAATGCAATATTAAAAAATGAAAAATTATCAGAGTGAAAAGTTGGGGCGTAAATTAAGTTTTTTTTTTTGAATTATAATAAACTTACCTTAAAACAAATTTGACGTACTTGAACATTGAAGGACGTGAACTATGATCTTGAATTTTTTGAATTATACCGCATGCGCACAAATGCTCGGAAGACTTTTTCCTCCCAGTCCGCCACCCATAACACACTAACGCCTTCCCATGATCATTGTCATTATTCTGTGCATTTTGTTTGTTATTACTTGGAAAGTTAAAAGAAAGAAAAAAATATTTGTTCAAAATCCGAACTTTTGGTTTGAAAATTCATCTCTGCTTGTAGCAATTTTTGACTAACAATTAATTTTTTGAGTTGAAAATTGATTTATTTTGTTTAAAATGAACCTTGTTTTTTTAAATTTATATTTTCGGTTTCAAAATTCCACAGTTTTGTAGAAAATTAGGCTTTTTAGCTTAAAAATTCAACTGTTTGTTTAAAATTCGTCTTTTTGGATTGAAAAATATATTATGTTCATATAAAAAATTCATCTATTTGGTTGAAAATTAACCTTTTGGTTGAAAATTCTACTGTTTTCTAGACGGTATATTCCAAGAGTATATTCCCCAGAGGATATTTTATTTTTGTATCATTATTGTGATTGTAATTTCAATTTAAGTTCAAAAGAGTTACACAATATATTTTAAGTTTTATGGAGCTAAACAATACAGAATGTAATAAAACATAATCTATTACTCTTTTCAGAGTTTCATTTGTTTTTTCGAGCGTTTACTAAGGTTTTTAAAAAAGAATGTTATCAGTTTTCGATATTTATATAATCATTAATATCGTGTATTTTCTAGTGGAATAAGTTTATTCAGTTTAAATAAATTATTAGTTTGCATTATCCGTTATTACCGACTGAGTCTTGCACACTTGCTACAGAGTTACCTCTGAACCTTGAGAGCAATATAGGCGGCGCTGCAGGCATATTCTAAACAGTACCACTGCTTCGTCAATTTCTGTCCCTCCTGTCACTTTCAATTTTCAATCGGCAGTTTTATTTATTTATTGCACTTGGAATTTCAAGTGCAAGCATTTTTTACATTTTAAATTCATGATAATATCATGTAATGGTCTTTTTGCCGTTCTCTGATTCACTAAAGACTTCCATTTACCAGAACAAGCCATTCTAGTCATCAGAGTCTGACACCTGCTTAGTCCACAACACAATTTTATAAATAAATTGTTTGCATTTGAAAATATAAATGCTACCGCACCAGGCAGACCTACCCTGACGTCTATTTTATCATATTCGAAAATTTCAGCCCATTATATTCCCTTAACTACGATGATCGGAGGGGTAGTAGGTTGTGTGAGAGATAATGCTTTGGTAATTCAGCACAGATTGACAACTTCATTTTTAGCAATGGGTACATCGAAAGCCCTAGCAATCGACTCAATGTTGGCCATAAGGTCCTTGTTGGGCTTCATTGGAAAACCATGAATTTCAAGCCTAGTATTTAAAGGCGCTTGATCATTTACATTCTGTGCATGCTCAGGCGCAGCCACTTTAGCCTTAAGGTCTTTAGCTTTCTTTTGAACAGTACAGATTTCCTCATTTTGAACATTAGAGCCGGCTTCAAGTGAATCGATGCGACGAGTGTTATTAGATAGGTCAGTCTTTATTTCAAAAAGGGTAGAGTTTAATTTCTCATTAAAATCCTGTTGTCGGGTTTCGAATTCACTAAATCTTGCTAACATCTCATGAGACTGCGCAAGCGCTTCACTTTGGGCCTCCGAGACGACTTGGCGTAAAAGGTCAACGAAACCTGTAGGTAGAGCAGGTGCATTGACAGAAGTGGGAGTAAAGGGTATGGTATTTTCAATTTCTACGTCCCGAGAATCACTGATCTCATAATTGGCAGCAAGGTTGGTATTCACTGCCGCAGAGGTTGCGCCAGAAGTCTAAAAACTACATCCCTTGCAGACATAATCAATCTGCCCTTTTTTAAGTTGATCAAAAGTCTTTTTTGCGATACCAAAATTAGCACAGGTCAAAAAAGGTTTTGAAAAAGCTTGCACCGATTAGAAACAATTGAACGAATTAACAAAGAGTTGATAGTCACAAAAAAACCGGCCACAAGCAGTTTTACAAAATACACACTTTATATACAGAAAAATCTGAGTTACTCAAGGTATCTCAGAAAACTGAAGCGGAGCAAATCGACACGTCCGTAATCATCCATAGGTAGCGCTGGTAGGATGCTGCGTCTTTGCAGACACATCTATCAGTGAGCAGGTTCTCCCGACATCCTGCTACGCCTTTCTGTGAGCCGCGTTGTTCTCACATCTCTGAACATATTAATTTTGCCTTCGGGTGAAAGAGCTGAGACCACTAATGAAATCCTTGAGCACCTAATGAGGATACACTTTCCGGGCTTAGAATTAGCCCTAGCGGACCGCGTGAATGGAACGGTTACGCACTTGCGTGACTAAAGTGATCACGTAATGACCGTTCCGTTCACCGGGCCCACTAGGGAATATTTTCATCCTTTTTCATATTTATTTACAATTTCACATAGAACTAAATACTCTTTCTATCTTTTTACACATTTGTATTTAAGTATTTGTATTTATTTAGGTCTTAAAAAATTAATTATTGAAAGTTGTGTGCGGCAACCTGACGTACGATATTGTGCGTCGGGCTGTCGTACAGAACTTTTAATTTGTAATTTTTTAACACATGAATAAATACATATAAATCAATGTATATGCGTAAAAAGATAATGAGATTCTTTAGTGCTATGTGAAATTGTAAATAAATGTAAAAAAGGATGAGATATGCTCCAGCGAGCACAGTGAACAGAATGGTCGCTATCTGGTCATTTTAAAGTCAAGAAATTGCGTAACCGTTCCGTTCAGGAGATCTGATAGGGAGATTAAGCGAATGAGGAGGCAGCTCTTGAGGCATTCTCCTCAGGTGGACCAACTTATAGAGCCAGAATGGAAAATTGGAAAGAAGCTAGTCGTATTGTCGCTCATTTGAAATGAGAATGTAGATTAAACAATTCAAACCATCTAAAGCTGCAGGAGGTGATAAAATATTCCCTCCATTAATTCGAGAAAGATTTCAGTCCTTGGTGGGGCATGCTTAGCAATGTGATACACCCCGGCAGCATGGAGAAAGGTTAATGCAATCTTTATTTCAAAGCCGGGTAAGGATACCTACTATGAAGCTAAATCCTTTAGGCCCATCAGCTTGACGTAATTTATGCTGGAAACACTAGAAAAATTAGTGGCCTTTACTTGAAAGAGAAAATCCTAATGGAAAAACATCTCCATACCAATCAATTTGCCTTTTAAAAAGGCAGCTCTACCATACACGCTCTCTATGCGTTTACCTCCCGCATTAATAATACAACGTGGAAAACTGCATTAATCAGTACTATTAAACAACTGGAAAGCCTGCAAAGGTTTTTCTGTTTGGCGATCACTGGTGCTATGAAAACAAGATGAACGGCAGCTCTTGAGGTAATTTTAGACATCCCGCCCTTGCAACTTTTCGTAAGGAAGATCGCGGCAGCAGAAGTTTATAGACACCTAGTAGGGGGCAACCTTATTGACGTGGAGGTAAAAAATCTACATGATATCAGTAAGCGCATGCTATGCGAGGATACTCTTCTCGCTATGCAAACCCATCTTATATTGAGGAAATTCTCCTTCATGAAATCATTCAATGTTATCTTCCCTGTAAGGGAAGAATGGCATGATGAGGGAGGAAGGGAAAAATTATTAAAAAATAAATGCTAATTGTTATAGACGGCTCTAAAGACTCCTTTGAAACGGAAGCTGGAATCTATGGGAAGAAGCCCAGGGCAACAGCACTGGGCAGATTCCCTACAGTTTTCCAGGCCAAAATAATAGCTATTAAAGCTCACCTGGAGGAAATTTGCAAGCCGACTTCTGAAGGCCAGCAAATTTACATTTTTTCTGACAGCCCAGCGCTACTTAAGGCTCTCACATCTGAAGAATTCACTTTCAGACTAGTGTGTAGTTCCCTTTAAGATCTTAAGGTTGCCGGTAAAAACTAGGTTAGTCTGATCTAAGTTCACGGCCATGAAATAATTGGAGGTAATGAGAAACCACATGCACTGGCTTAGATGGGAGCTTCACGGCACCTGATTGGCCCGTAACCCTACTACGGTATCTCGTACCCATCGGCGAAAGAAGCCATTGGTAAATGGTTCTCGGAGAAGCATGCGAGATTTTGGAAGGGAACCAAAAAAATGGTGCTTTCTAAGAATATAATATCTGGTACATGTACTAAGGAGACTTAAACATTCTTGAACATGAAAAAAAGACAGATTAATGTCAGAGTGGGGATGCTTAATGGAGTCTGCCGACTGAAAAAACACTTGACCAACATGATGATTGGTGACAACCCTGATTGTCGAAACAGTGATTTTCGTGAGGGGTCAGCTCATCACACACTTTGTGAATGTGATGCTTTGGCGTGCCTCAGAAACGAATACCTCGGGCATTATTTTCTCGAACCAGAAGACTTTCATGAAATCTCCTGAAAATCAGTGTATGCTTAGATGGTAAAAACTGACCTTATGGGAGATAGTTAAATTTTCGGGTATAGTACAATAGGTTTTAGCGCAGTGCTATGAGCAGTTATTGCCCTGCCCTCCCGTATAATAATCATAAGTCTCGTAATTTAAAAAATCAAGCTTTCTACCTGAAGCTGTATTTGAATACACGGCAAGAACCGCGTCTTCATATCCACCAGCTGGATATTTTCCCAAATCGACTATTTCATTAACAGAAGATGATTTTCCAGATGTAGCATGACTCTTGCTCACACTGTTTTGCATTTCGCTGCTTATTGCTGAATTTCCAGTATTATAAGTCATATTAAAAAGTGCTTCTGGATCACACACAAATTTATAGACATATCTTTCGCCCGCAACTTTCTGCATTATGCCCTTCTCGTAGTAATATCTCAACGAGCGACTCAGCTTGTCATAGTTCATAGCTGGCCTATTTTTTTGAACGCCCCATCTGCGCGCAACCTAAACAAACAAACAAAAATATATATGTTATTTATTACTGTATTCAGTGTTATATCGATATATAGTTAATAATTAATCCTAGAAGCACACTTCATAGATTGGGTAAATTTCACCAACAATTTTTTTTCTTTCAACTTCCACATCAAAGGCGTTCTATTTGACTTAGATAATAAGCGTTGCAAAACAAAGTACACTGGAGCCTGGAGATAAGCACGATTTCGGGCATTGCTTTAAGCATATCTCCGAGGAATCCAAACGTAAACAGTCAGTGGCGTGTGAACCATTTTAGTTAGCACCGTCTCCGTTACTCCGCACATCACCACATTGCGAGGCCATACGAGTTCAGCAGTTCTAGGAATAGCTCAACTTGAGGGTGCTTATCTCCAGGCCACAGTGTATATTAAAATAACTGTGCATTTCTAAACTAATTGTTATAGGAATTGGATTATCATCTTTCATGTATATTTATTTGGTATTGGTAAAAGTTCGTTTTATCCTAGATGATGTTTTTCCCTAACTTTTCCTATTTTCTGCGAATAAATCTAGGTGCTCTGTCAACGAGCTTAAACTTTTTCTCATGAACAAAACCTGAAATTAATATTTGATAGATTTACCTCTTCAGGTTCTATTAACTTGAACTCCATGCCCCGTCCAGTCCAAGCAATACAAGGCGCGTTTGCTGGATCATCTAACAACGCTACTAAGAATTGCCACAATTGAAGAGAACCCCTTCGGTGTTGTTGATAACCCATGGTAACGTCACTCCATCCGGTTCCACTTTTATTTTTGTATTCATTGCTCCATGACTTATTGGGCGAGCTTCTCTTCTTTAGATAACACGAAGAACTCTGACGGTCCCAGGAAGCATTTGCAGGTTCTAATTGCGAGCCGAGTTCAGTCCAGTTGGGAGTGGTACTACATTTCAAATAAATTTCTTCGTTCCAAGTTTCGTGGCGACGAGATAGATAGTTTTCCGGCGGTCCTGAAATCGAAGGCCACTGAGAACCTGCGGAAGAAGTACTTCCTGGTCGACTATTCGCTGGAGAACTTCTGCTCTCCCTATTATTCACTTCAGTTCTATTGGCTGCATAACGTTGGTGTTGGTAGATCAGGTTGGTGGCTGTAAACCGGAATCGTAGGAAATATTCATTATAATGCTTTGATAATAGCCATTTTATGCACTGATAGAAATGGTAACGTTGATTTAACCATATGATCGTGGGTTGAAAAATTACGAGGATATTTATGATATAATACGTGTACTTCAATCATAAAGAGTACGAAATGCACTTACTGAAATATGGTAAATACAAGTTATTTATATTTGTGGTACAAAAATTTAATATATGTGTTGCTATTGTATTAAATGTGTAATTCTATTAAACACTTGCCTATTCATTTCTATCAGTGTGATGTACTTAAATTTCCAAAAGCTTATTTCACAGTAACCCAGGAGAAAAAATGACGTGGAAATCCACGTGAAATTGCTCTTGAAAAACCTCGTAGGATTCTACATGGATTAGGGAATTCCACGTGAAATTCGGTTAGTAAATTTAAACCATTCACGTGGTAATCCACCAGTAATTTCACGAGGGTTTCCACGTGAATTAAGGAAACTTCCTTGTTTTTCATGTCGATTTCGACGTAGATTTCTATGTGTAAATATACGTAGAATTTCAAATGAAACTTCCTATAGAGTTATGGAACCAAAAAAAAACATAGTATACTGGGTATTTAAAATTAACAAATGTCATCCATATTCGCGTATTTCCTACGGTTTACAAGGTATTTGCAATTAAAAATTATATTGAACGTTTCATATGGAACTCGACGTGGAAGTCCAACGAAAAACAATAATATAGTATACTGGGTACTTAACACTTAAAAATGCCATCCATTTTTGCATATTTCTTACTGTTTACAAGGTAATTGCAATTAAAAATTATGTTGAATGTTTCATATGGAACTCCGCGTGGAATTTCCACGTGGTTTGTTTCAAGTTACCACTCGCATTTCACGTGGATTCCACTTTAAACTGCTATGTGTAATTTAACGTGGATTTCAACATGGATTTTTTCACCTGAAAAAGGATTTCGTAGACGAACGTCATAATACTTTTTTTACACCTTTCATAACTCTCTTTCTTTTTGAATCCTTCTTCCCCCCCCCCCCCCCCCGTGCCACTCGCCCAATCTCTCCTTCTACTTCCTGACGCTGGCCCTCATGCTCGCCCACCCTCTCCCCATTAACTCCTCTTCCGCGTTTTAGGCATATATTTTTACGAGGAGCATGATTACCATTTGACCTAATTTTTATTTTGCCAAATTAGCATTTCAATAAGAAGGTATGAATTAAATAGGATTGAAACGATTTGATTCAAATGAATGCATATGGGCTGGATTCTTTTAGATATACAGATGTTTCTCTCTCGAAATTTTTTGATACGCGTGGAGCCTATGAAAACCATTTATATATTTTGCACGAGAAGGCAAAATAGTGAAACGTGCAACCATTCACAAAATTTTCTGCCAGTCTGTACTGGATAGACACTGCAACAAATTATGAAACCAAGTAAATGCATTTACCTGAATCCTATTTCTTAGCATCAAGAACACACAGCAGTAATTTTTTATTTGAACCAGACATATATCTTTTATTAATCTAAGAAAATGTATTCTTTGGCTGTATTTTCTTGATTGAAATAAATATTTCTTACATTCAAGCAAATAATTTCCTTGACTCAAAAGGTTTCGATTCGTGGAAATCCGATTAGTCCATCAAAGAAATACTTATTTCATTAAATGAGTTCGATCTTTCGATTAGTAGAAATAAATTATTCATAACGAATAAACATTTATTTCAAAAAAATAATTATTTCGTAAAATTAAAAATTTATTAATTTTGTTGGATGAAATTTTTCTTTCAGTGTAGAATACGAAGGTGACTATTGAATACTTCTTTTGATTAAGCAAATATTTTGTTGAATTAAATATACATATATTTCTGATTTGAAGATATATATATTTCTTTGGCATTTATGGTTGAGGGATAAATACAGCTTTCCGACTCAGAGTTCCTGTGTGGCGACATTCTCGTGTTCATTGCTGTGGGCTTCACACTCGACGGACCTAAGTTCGATTCCTGCTGGAAGTGGATTTTTCATCTAATTTTTCTGTTTCAGATTTATCTAGATTTTAAATTATGTGAATTGTTTAAATTAAATATGTATGAGAATAGCAATGTTTATTATCATTTAAGCTGAAAGAATCCAGTTGTTCGTATAGTAACATATGTATTACAATTGAAGTACGAATACTTTATTGCAGTTGTGTATGTTGTAGGCCAACGAAATATTTATTTGAATCAGTGGGATAGTTTTTGGCTTCAAATATTCAAAAATTTGATGTGGAGAAATAGTTTTTTAGACTATAAAACATTCCTGATCATCGTACATTCATTTGAAACAATTAGTTATTTATTTGGTTTAAAATATGTATCTTTGTATTCAATTCATATTTCTTTGATTCTAAGCAAAATTCACTTGGTACATGTAAACTTTGTACATTCTTATCCTGATGAGACGGTATTGGTTTTATGTAAAATTTGACTTAGTCGGTTTTCATCAAATCTCCACGTTTTGAGACCCCCTGAGTCAGAAAAAACGATTTTTACGAAGGTGTCTGTCTGTCTGTCCATCTGTATGTCTTTCAAAAGATTGATCAGATTGGATTGTGCTTTGTCACACTCTTTGAAGGACTAAAAAGAAAGAACGAGTTGGTTAACTAGCCATTTTGGATTAAAATTCAAAAAGTGAGCATATTTTGAATATTTGTGAGACCACTTTTTCAAGATTTGCAAATGAAAATTATCAGAGTTATAGTGTTTTCGAATTAGAAAAAAAAAAAAATATCATTTTAAGCCGAACAACGCACGATATGAAAAAATGTCAAGAGGAGAAAAACGTTTCTATTTGAGAGCCCTACAAGATTATCATAACAACTTTTTGAATTTTGTCGAAAAATAAAAAATTCAAATTTTGATGGCACAAAAAATAATGCAGAATGAAAAGTTCCATTTCGCGGTCAAAATATGCAAGATACAAAAAACGATGAAGAGACAAAAAGGTCTACAAATTTGTTATTAATCACTTTTTGATAGGACGCGTAGTTTTTGTTTTATTCTTGAAAAATAACATTATAAATAAAAAATGTAATGTTTTGAAAAAAGACACAAGGAAAGAAACCAAAATAATGGGCAAACTTTTTTACTCAAAGCGGATGTACAAATTTTTTGTTTATAATTTTTAGAAAGAGCAAGTAGTCTTTTTTTTCATTTGTAAAAAATAAGAATAGAAAAAAAAAATTAAATTTTTGGAAAAACGACACAAGAGACGAAAAAAATGAAGAGACCAAAATTGTTCAACAAAGTTACACATTTTCTTAGATTCACTTTACACGAGTATATGTATTTTCAGTTTAAATCATAAAAAATGACGTTGAAAATAAACAAATTAAATTTATGGAGAAATGACTCAAGTTGCAATAAAATGTATAATGACAACATTTTTTGTATACCATGCGCACTTTTTTATAATTATAATAACAAGATAATGAAAATACTTACGTTTCAATACCAATGCATATTATGAATTGTGATAAGATTAATTTATTGAAATGCTAGATTTTTGAGGGTAGCTGAGCATAAAAATTAGTACAAAATAAGGAGCAAATATTGAAGTAATCATGAAAAATAAAATTTGTACATTATTTTGCAAAATCTGAATAACCAGTACCAATTTGAGATACATAAATAAATATGATATACATTTGACATAATAATGTTGAACATGATGTAGAAAAGTTCAGTTTTTGGACAAAATCGAGTGCGAAGCACGAGATTCGTGATGAGAGTGTGCTCGTTGAAGCCAAAGAAGCTTTAAAAAAAGAGAATTCACAATCTCCAAATTACAGTTGTCGATGATTTGACCTTTAATTTTAAAAGGTCTGGGCGCAAATGTGGGGGAAATACAAGGACCGAGCGCGAAGCGCGTGATAAATATATTATCGAGCGCGAAGCGCGAGTACCAACATTCGCGCGCCCTAGGTGCGCTCAAAGTTTCGAGCAAAGCGAGCCGTGCGCGTAGCGCGCGATGAGAATGTGCCCACACAGCAGGCAGATTTTTTTCAGTGGAATTCACCGATATAGTTGAGATTGTTTACAAAAATTAGGAACATGCATGTTCCGCGAGTTCAGAAGAGACACAAATTTCCGATGCCTGTCTAAATATTCTATCATTACACGCCTATCATCTTCAATTTTCGATGAGATTCAGTGGCATTATAGTCCAAGAGCTGGTGACGTTTTTCGTGAAGTGAGAGTATAAGTCCTAGTTTGTGACTTATATATCTGAGAAATGACCCTTCTTTCGAAGCCCATAAATGCCAGACGCCCTGCCTGGCGCGTTTGGGCACCTGAGCCAGGTGAAAAAATTGGAAAT